>PVIW01009872.1:0-48610 GCA_004026585.1 Noctilio leporinus
GGGACACTGATCTCTCAACAGTGACGACCCCACCCGGCATCTCTATGCCTGAGCCCCACACTCAAGGGCACATTAAACCCCCAACGCGGGTGGGGTTGACTCTGGGGGGAGTGGGGGGATGGGGAGGGGGACAGAGGGGAGCAAAACCGGGATGGATGTAATACAACAACAATAAAAAAATTTTAAACCCCCGAATGGGCCCCAGAAATCAAAAGGGACACCCCTCAGCCGGGGCTTCGCAGTCACGGGCCGGTTCTCCGCCCCAGCGCTCGACCGCAGCGACTGCCCCGCGGCGCGATCCCAACTCCGTCGGGGTGTGAGGTCCGCTCGGCTCGCTCCCGCGCCCAGTGCTGGGCTCTCGGTGGGTGAGTTCCTCTGACGCTGAGCCCCTCCTTGTCAGAGGCCTCGTCACCGACGCCCAGGTTCCTCAGTGACAGTATCCGTGGGGGGAAAAAAAAAAGAAAAAAATCCCAAACACGGTCCTCCACGCGCGCTCAGGTTCCACGGATCCCACCAGCCCCACCGACGCCCAGGTTCCTCAGTGACAGTATCCGTGGGGGGAAAAAAAAAAGAAAAAAATCCCAAACACGGTCCTCCACGCGCGCTCAGGTTCCACGGATCCCACCAGCCGAGAATCCGAGTCCAGGGCCCGACTCACCGGATCCGGTGCCGCTCGCCGGCCACCGCCGGCAGCGACAAACCGCTGAGTCCACGTCCGGAGCTGCTTCCTATTCGGTTGCGCTACTTCGCGGTCCCCAGGCACCCCGGGCAGCGGGCACCGAGGCGTTTCAACACCAACCGCCGGCTTCTGAGTTCCCTCGGGGGTCCGGCTCTATGACGTAACGTAGCCACGCCCACCCGGCTCTGTGACGTAACGTAGCCACGCCCACCCCGGCGTTCGGCGTTTCAGCGGCCATGACGGCTGTAGGAAGAAACCACCATCGTCCCTGTCCTCCTTGGCTGCTTGTACCACCTAGTCCCCCGAGGGGCCGACCACCAGGGCGTGTTACCTGCATTAAGATTTCGGAGGCGGGTGCCTATCCAAGGCCGTCGAGATGCGCTCAGCGTTCTGGAGAACGAGGCAACATGGCGGCGCCCTTTGAGCCCTGTACGGCCGAGACCCTGGGCGCCGCCATCTTGGACGAAGGCCGGTTTCCCTACAGCAATTTGGCTGAGATCCCAGCCAAGATATCCCCGGAGAGGTGGTGGTCGCAGAATTGACAGAGGTGTCGTCATTTAAAGGCTTGTCAACCGATAGGGTGGTAGTTTGGAAGAAAGTAAGCTAGTCCTTGAAAGATCGAAATCAAAAGGGCTCCATAAACACGGTAATTCGTGGGAGTGGACACAGCTCCTTTTAGAGAAGGAAATAAAGACGAGGACGGTGGAGCACTTGAGAATCTGAAATTATGAGATAACACAACTATTAAAATTTGCAAAGTTTCCAACTGAAAATGGAGCACACTTTAAGCCCTGGCTGGTGGCACAGTGGACAAGGCGCCAGCTTGCAAACCCAAAGGTTGCTGGTTCGACCCCCAGCCAGGGCACATAACCAAGTAGCAAGCCAGGTCTCCAGCCAGGTCCTTAACTGGAGGCAGGTGAAAGGCAACCATACATGGATGTCTCTCTCTCTCCCTTCCCATCTCTCTAAAAAATATATAATAAATAAAATCTTTAAAAAAAAAAATGGAGCACACTTTAAAATGTTACTTTTATGCAGACGAGAGGGGTTTGATTGTAAAGGATTTATAAAAGGTAGCTTGGGTCCATTTAAAATTTTTCACTTACTTTGACTTAAGCGATTCTAATTACAACAGTGTGGTAAAAAGTTTTCTTAAGATTAATCAGAGTGGGCTTTTGTAATTAAAAAAAAGGAAAAACCTAAAATTATGGTGAATGTTTTGGTAAATTAGCCACTTAGTATAACAGTATATAGCACTTAAAAACAATATACTACTGTCAGTATAAATTAAAGATAACATTTCCAGGGGACAAAAATCAGATCCGCAGGACAGTACGTATATATTATGACCCTATTATGGAAACAAATTATAAATTTGTGATTGGTTAAATAAAACATTTACTTTGGATTACTTTAGGATTCATATTTGTAGGTAGAAAATATCAGAAGTTTTATAAATGTAGTTTTGCGATTCTACATTGTAAATATATCCTTAGGCTCTTGCTGGTGTGGCTCAATGGATTGAGTGCCCACTTGAGAACCAAAGGGTTGCAGGGCACAAGATGGGGTTGCAGGCCAAGTCCTCAGTTTGGGGCATGTGAGAGGCAACCACACATTGATGTTTCTCTCCCTCTTTCTCCCTCCCTTCTCCTCACTCTTAAAAATAAATGGCTAAAATCTTTACAATAATTACGTTACTTTAGTATTATAAAAACATGTTGACTTCAGAAAAGTTTTAGAATATTTACTGATGGTGTTCATAATATAGTCAAAATAAAGTAGTCTCATTTTTCATTGAAATATACTTTCATGCATTTGAAAAATTTGGGAGAAAAAATGGGTGATGTAAAAATTCTTCATTTGCTTATATTTATTTTCACAATTCCTTTTTAAAGTATATTTTATTATGCTATTACAGTTGTCCCAGATTTTCCCCTTTGCCCAGCTCTGCTCCATACTTCCCTTCTCCCCAGCAATCTCCACCCCTTTATTTTAGTTCCTGTCTGTGGTCATGCATCTAAGTTCTTTGGCTTATCCATTTAATTTACTATTCTTATATCCCTTTGTTTTGTGCCTACCAATTATGCTTCCTGATCCTTGCACCTTATCTCCCATTCTCCTCTTTCCCCCTTCCAGCTGATAACCCTTCATATGATCTCCCTATCTATGGTTCTGTTCCTATTATAGTTGTTTGCTTAGTTTTTAAAAATTTCAGTTGTTAATAGATGAGTTTGATTTTACTGTTCATAGTTTTGATCCTTTTCTTAAATGTGTCCCTTTAACATTTCATATAATAAGGGCTTGGTGATGATGAACTCCTTTAGCTTTACTTTGTCTGGGAAGCACTTTATCTGCCCTTCCATTCTAAATGATAGCTTTGCTGGATAGAGTCATCTTGGTTGTAGGTCCTTGCTTTTTTTTTTTTTTTTAAAGATTTTATTTCATTATTTTTAGAAAGAGGGGAAGGAAGAGAGGCAGAGAGGGAGAGAGACATCAATGTACGGTTGCGTTTCACCTGCCTCCAGCCACAGACCTGACTGCAGACCTGGCTTGCAACCTGGTTATGTGCCCTGACTGGGGAATCGAACCTGCGACCTTTGGGCTTGCAGGCCGGCGCCTTATCCACTGTGCTACCAGCCAGGGCCTCTTTTTTCACTATGAATACTACTACTTTTGAGTTTTTAAAATTATGAATAATGGTAGGAAACAAAAATAACTTTACCCAGTACCTTTCTCAGTATATACACAACACCATTTGCTGTTAGGGGAATGGAAGACATCATTATACACTACCACACACCTGATGGGATGGCCAAAATCAAATGTGACAATGCCAAATGCTGGGAAAGACAGGGAACAACTGAGGCATTCATACGCTGCTAATGGAAATGTAGTTAATTAGTACAGCCACAATGGAAAAGTTTGGTTATGAAGCTCAACATTAACTTAGCATATGACTCTGGTACTTATCCCAGAAAAACAACTGGGTACGAAAATGTTCATAGCACCTTTATTCATAACAATGAAACACTGGAAACAATCCACATGTTTATCAACTATGAACAGGTAAACAAACCACGGTATAGCCATACAGAAAAATACTATTCAGTAACAAAAAAGGAAAATTATTTTAACATCCAAAAAATTGGATGGATCTTAAGGGTAATTTGCTGAGTAGGGAAAAAAGGGTACATACATTCTGTTTTAGGGGCATTCTTTTTTTTTTTTTTTTTTTTTTTCCCCAATGTATGGTTGCTTTTCACCTGCCTCCAGCTACGGACCTGGCTGGAGACCTGGCCTGCAACCTCATCATGTGCCCTGGCTGGGAATCAAACCAGCAACCCCTGGGTTCACAGGCCGGCATCTTATCCACTGCGCCACCAGCCAGGGCCTAGGGGCATTCTTGAAGTGACAAAATTCGTTATAGAGTACTCAGTGGTGACCATGGGACAGGGTTGGGGAGACAGTGTGATTATAAAGTGGTAACTGGTAGATGTTTCTTTGGAACGGCACAATTCTGCATTCTGATTTGGTGGGATTTACAGACATCTATATATGTGATAAAATTTCTTAGAACTCTACCAAAAACCAAACCAAAAAACCTCACAGAAATTAAAGCATGAAAAAAAACAAGTAAAATCCAAAAAAGGTCTATAGTTTATTTAACAGCATTATATCAATGTTCTTTTATTGATTTTGATGATGTATGATGGTTCTGTAAGATAATACCACTGAAGAGGCTCAGTCAAGGTACCCAGGAACTTTGTACAATTTGTAAATTCTTGTGAGTTGAAAGCCATTGCAAAACAAATTTTAGTAAAATCACAATAAAGATATTTTTTAAACTTGTAAACTTGGATAAATACATCCAAATATGTGGAATTATTTATGAGTATATTCCTTTTACCTTTGAAGTACATGGTAGATTGAAAGATTAATTTAGGAATGCAAGAGCTAATTATGTAATAATATGAGGTGGGCACTCCTGCTTATATAGAACACGAAGGTTTAATCAGTATTCACAATTAAGTGTTAAAATTAGGGAATCACTGAGTATATGTTTCAAGGTGTCCTGTCCCAGAATGGCCATCAGGTATATAATAAATTTAATTTGGCTTAGAAAACTCCATTATACATCATTTTCACAAAGCTTCTTTCATTAATTTTCTGGTATTTTGCTGGTCACTCTAAGTGTGTTCCTAACAGTTTTATTTCTGTATGAATTCATGAGAAATGATGAATTCTGCCATCTGAAAATTATTCTCCAGAGTAAATATCAGGCAACTACTAAGGTTTACATAGGCAAAGGCTTTCCTATCATCATCATATGGCTACTATGTATGAGCTCAATGATGACCTGTTACGATCACTAATGAGATAGTCTATTACCACAGAAGCCTTTCCTAGTCTTTCCATTCTTAGGATTTATATTAGCATATTCTTTTCGGACAATAATTACCTAGAAATGTTTCTTCAAGACTTTTTTGCATCGAATGTATTAGTGTTTATTCCTGCTAGTTAATTTTGACATACAGTGTGAGGTAACTGATTGCTGAAGGTACTAGCACATTCTCTAAATTCATTATATTTCACTCTTATGCAAATTCCATTAATTTCCCATAGGCAAAAATCTAGAAACATGCTAATCTACACTGATTACAATCAAGTGTGTTAGAAGCACACTGCATTGAGCTATCAGTTTGCCCCTTACATAAGTTCCCTTTCTGAAGGTATGAGCACATACTTTGCATTGTTACCTTTTATTTGCAGTATGAGTTCTATGATGTACAAGAAGATTTCTCTTTGAAGAGAAGCTTTTCCCACATTCACTGCACACAAAAGGCTTTTCTCCTGTATGAGTTCGTTGATGGGCAATTAGACGGCTTTTCACAGCAAACCCTTTCCCACATTCGCTGCATTTGTAAGGCTTCTCTCCAGTATGTATTCGCTGATGTATAACCAGCCGACTCTTCAGGGGGAAGGCTTTCCCACACTCGCTGCAGGTGTAGTTTCTCTCCAGTATGCGTTCGCTGATGTATGATAAGCATGCTCTTCACAGTGAAGTCTTTTTCACATTCTTCACATACGTAGGATTTCTCTAATGTATGATTTTTCTCATGCACAATGAGGTTACTCTTCCTGGGAAAGCCTTTTCCACATTCACTGCACACATAGGGTTTCTCTCCAGTGTGAGTTCGCTGATGTTCAATCAGGCAGCTCTTCATGGTGAAGCCTTCCCCACACTCATTGCATACATATGGTTTCTCTCCTGTATGGTTTCGTTGATGTATGAGGACATAGTGCTTCGTGGTGAAGGCTTTCCCACACTCACTGCAGGTGTAGGTTTTCTCTCCTGTATGAGTTCGCAGATGTGTGATGAGCATGCTCTTCACAGTGAAGCCCTTTCCACACTCACTACAGACAAAGCATTTCTCTCCAGTGTGATTTCGTTGATGTACAATGAGATTATGCTTCCCAGGGAAGCCTTTTCCACATTCACTGCACACGTACGGTTTCTCTCCAGTGTGAATTTGCTGGTGTTCGATCAGACGGTGCTTTAGGGTGAAGACTTTGCCACAGTCACTACATATAAAGGATTTCTCTTTTTCATGAATTCTCTGATGCTCATTGAGCCTGCACTTTCTGGAGAATACTTTCGTACACAGACTGCATCCATAAGGTTTCTCTCCTGTGTGAACTCTCTCATGATCAATGAGCTGACACTTCTTAACAAAGGCTTTTCCACATTCACTGCACATGTGGGCTTTCTCTACTTCGTGAGCTCTCTAGTGATGAACAACCCGGGACTTATTGCTGATGGATTTCCCAGTGACAGGCATTTTACCTTTAGGATGAAAACCTTCATGTTTGCCATGCCGAAATAATTTTCCATCTCCATTCAGTTTAGTACAGTTCTTAGTTTCACACCTTTTACTTTGTTTGACCAAACTTAAATGTGATTTCAGAGTTTTCACACTGAACTCAAACTTGCCATGATTTTGCCTGAAAGGAAAATGACTTTCGCTTTGAGGAACAATATTTCGAAATGCATTGTGTTTGTGGTTTTGTTCCATACCTTTCAGCATTGTTTGATTTTTCCAGTGACCCTGAAGATAATTATCAACTTTGCTGGTGTCTAGGAAAGAAGAAAAGAGTGAATTCTTTTATAATCTTGTTTGGAACAAAACTGTTATGTATTTATAAAGATTTTATTTATTATTTTTAGAGAGAGGGGGAGGGAGAGAGGCAGAGAAAGAGAGAGACATCAATGTGTGGTTGCCTTTCACCTGCCTCCAGCTACAGACCTGGCAGGAGACCTGGCTTTCAACCTGAAAAACTGTTTCTTTTTAAACTGTTTTGTTTTCCTTGGTGTTTTTATTTAAATGGCACTTTTAATAACACTGTAACATTATAAGAAAAACACCTTGTATAAGTGTTCCTTATTTCTTACACATAGGTAAAAGTACAATAATATAAACAAATTAAAAGGAAAGAGCAGTTAGTATACCATTAATGTTACATAGTTGACAATTTATGTAGATTTGGCTGCTTTTGGAGCTTGCAAAACATGCAGAGACAGTAAAATATAAGTGAGTCATTGTTCATTGCAAATGACAAGATTTGGAGGAATAACATTCCAAAAAACTTTTAAAGACCCAGATCCCAGAGGTGGAAGGGAAAATCGATCCAAATAACAAGGACTGCATTTGTTCAACCCCAAACTACTTACTGAATGTCTCCCACATACTGGCTCTGTGCTGGGGCTTTGGAATGTATAAAATATGCCTTACTTTTACTCGTCTTAAATATAGTTAGAAAAGAAAAGAAAGGCAACCATACATTGATGTTTCTCTCCCTTTCTTCCTCCCTCCCTGCCCTTCTCTCTAAAAATAATGAATAAAAAAATCTTAAAAAAAAAAAAAAGGGAGTTGGTGATTATTAAACATGGATTAAAGGAGGAATGGAAATCGTGGAAAGTGGAAGGAACCAGGATATAGTGTGTAAGAGGAAAAGACAAAGTGGAATGATAGGTTCCATGGAGAGTGGTTAGTGAAAGAGAGGAATCCAGGATTACTCTGCTACCTGTATGACTTGAGCCACTGGGTAGGTTGAAGCTTTTTAAATCAAATGAGGACCATTGCTAAAATCCAGAAAGTGTAGAAAAAATTATGCATTGTGGAATATAAACTAAGAGAATTAGTACATAGGTACCACAGGCATCAAGATTGGACGGAGGTATAAATAGGGATAACAACGTGGAAATTTTAATCAATATATACCTATATTCAAGAAAAGGGGTGGCTCAGTGGACAGGCACCGACTGGCCTGTGAACCCAAAGGTTGCTGGTTCAATTCCCACTCAGGGCACATAACTAGGCAAGCAAGGTCTCCAGCCAGGTCTGGTAGCTGGGGGCAGGTGAAAGGCAGCCATATATTGATGTTTTTTTCCCTTTTGTCCTCCCTCCCTGCCCTTCTCTATAAAAATAATGAATAAAATCTTTTAAAAGAAGGAACGGAAGGAAGGAAGGAAGGAAGGAAGGAAGGAAGGGAGGGAGGGAGGGAGGGAAGGAAGAAGGAAGGAAGAAAGGAAGAGAGAAAGAAAAAGGGGACTGAGTGATATGTTGAGAAGACACATGGTATGAAAAGTGATTAAGGTACCAACCAAGGTTTTTTTTTAACATTTTATTTATTATCTCCAGAGAGAGAGGGGAAGGGATAGAGACATCAATGTACAGTTGCCCTTCCCCTCTTCCTAAAAATAATGAAATAAAATCTTTAAAAAAAAAAACAAGAAGAGAGCACCATAGGCAGAGAACATTCTCATAATGCCAGCATGGTCAGAAAGGAAGATACCCTATATTAAAGAAGACACTACTATGGAAATAGGATGACTGGCAAGGTATTTTTGTGAGAGGAAGATGATTCCTATTTCTCATGCAAAAACTCAGAAGTCTCAGGTCGGTAAAATATTTAAAACTAAAAGTATACTACAATAGGCCACTTTGCTAAGATTGGGAGACAACGCAGCTTTATCTTCTTTAAGAAGAAAGATTAAAAGTATAAATAATAGCCCTGGTTGGTATGGCGTGGTGGACTGAGTGCCAGCCTGCAAACCAATGGATTGCCAGTTGATTCCCAGTCAGGACACATGCCTGGGGCATGAACCAGGTCCCCACTTGGGGGTGTGCGGAAGGCAACCACATATCGATGTTTCTCTCCCTCTCTCCTTTCCTTCCCCTCTCTAAAAATAAGTAAAAAATTTGAAAAAATATAAATAATAAAATGGCAATAAATACATATCTATTGGCAATTACTTTAATTTTTGTATTTAAAAAGCACCAATTTTTGTTATCCAACTTATCATGCATTCATTGGTTCTCTTTTTAATTTTTATTTATTTGATTCTTTTTATTTATTTTTGATTGATTCTTTTTAAATTGCATTTTATTGATTGTGCTATTACAATTGTCCTGATTTTTCCCCTTTGCCCGCCTCTCCACAGCATCTCCTGCTCCCTCAGGTAATCACCCCACCACTGTTCATGTTCACGGGTCAGGCGTGTAAGCTCTTCGCTACTCCATTTCCAATATTGTACTTTACATCCCCACGGCTATTCTGTAACTATTCAATTGTTGATAGATTGTATATTTTGTGAATTTATTGTTCATAGCTTGATCTTCTTTGGCTTAAATAAGTCCTTTTAACGTTTCATATCATAATGGTTTGGTGATGTTTACTGCAACACCACTTACAATAGCCAAGATATGGAAGCAACTTAAGTGTCTATAGATGAATGGATAAAGAAGTGGTGCGTATCAACAACTGAGTATGATTCAGCCACAACAAAGAATGAAATCATGTCATTCGCAACAGCATGGATGGTCTTAGAGGGTATTGGGCTGAGGGAACTATGTCAGGCAGACAAAGACAAATGACAGATTATTTTACTTATATGTAAAATCTAAAAAACAAACCAAGCAAAACAGAACCAGGGCTTATAAAAACAGAGAACATTTTGACAGTTGTCATGGGGAGTGGAGGTATGGATGAAAAGGATGAAAGGATTGAGAAGTACAAATTGGTAGTTACAGAATAGTCATGGAGATGTAAAGTACAATGTAGAAAATATTTGGTGTCAGATGGGTACTAGATTTATCAGAGTGATCACTTTGTCTGACCATGGGGTTATACACCTGAAACTAATGTAATACTGTACATCAACTGTAATTTAAAAAATTTTTATATGATTAGATTATAAGAACCTACTGTGCAGAGGTCTGCTAATCACATCCCCACAGCCAAGTGTAATTTAAAAATAATAGATACTGCTCTGGCTGGTGTGGCTCAGTGGACTGAGTGCCAGACTGCAAACCACAGGGTTGCTGGTTCGATTCCTGGTCAGGCCCCAGGCCTGGGTTGCAGGCCAGGTCCCTAGCTGAGGAGCATGGGAGAGGCAAACACACACTGATATTTCTCTCTTTCTTTCACCTCTCCCCTCTCTCTAAAATTAAATAAGTAAAATCTTAAAAAAAAAAAAAAAATGATAGCCCTGGCTGGTGGCTCAGTGGATAGGCACTGGCCTAGGAACCCAAAGGTCGCTGGTTCAATTCCCAGCCAGGGCACATAACCAGGTTGCAAGCCAGGTCTCCAGCCAGGCCCATAGCTGGAGGCAGGAGAAAGGCAACCGTACGTTGATGCTTCTTTCCCTCTCTGCCTTCCTCTCTACCTTTCTCTCTAAAAAATAATGAATAAAATCTTAAAAAAATAAATAAATAAAAAATAAATTTAAATTACCTTTATAAAGAGAATACAGTGAGAAAAAATAGAAAGCCATTGAGGAATCTCAGAATGGAGGAAAAAAAGAAACTAAGTGGATTAATGTACAGTAAGAGACCAGGTTACCCTAAGGGCAAAACTCTACAAGTAGAATTAGAGGTTAGGAAGGGAAATTACCATTCAAAGGGGCAAGAGAATTCAATCATCAGAAAATTGATAAATTTAGCTCTAACTGGTATGGCTCAGTGCATTGAGTGCCAGCCTACAGGCTGAATGGTCATAGGTTCGGTTCCTGTCAGGGCACATGCCTGGGTTGTGGCCTGGTGTCCGGTGATCTTCCGCACTTCAATATTTCTCTACCTCTCTTTCTTCCTCCTTTCCTATCTTTCTATAAGTAAATAAACAAAATCTTTGAAAAAACTGATTAATTTAAAGACCTCTCTTATTCCTTTCAGGAATAAGGCCTGAAAGGGGGAATTTCATAGCCAGGGAAGCAGAGGGAATGGAGACACAGAAGGGGTAGCCCACAGAGTCCAAGGAAGGAGAAAAATGGACATCTCAGATAAAATAAACATGGTTTAGTTCTCAGAAGGGACAAAAAGGTTTGTGTCCCTTTAAAGACCTAAAGAAAAGAAAAGTTCTGATCTGGGGAGGGATATGGAGGTGCTGTTTCTGTATCCTCAAAACACTCCCCACTCTGACTAGAATATGATTTATTGCAGTTACCGTAAGGGGAACAGATTTTGCTACCCCAAAAGATATCTTACGGGATCCTGATGATTTTAAGCTGGCTATTTTCAAGAAATGGAGATTCAGGAAAAACCTCTGATGTTTGCTCTTGCTGTCTTTAAGAATTTAGATAGAGGGCCTGTTCCAGGAAGGGATATATTATTGCAGATACGTATAGTTTAATATGAGTTAGGTATGATAGGGAGGAACCTAGCAAGGCCCTATTGATCCAAGTCCTCTCTGTGGCGCAGCAGCATATATTTACCAAATATTCGCTTTCCCATCTCCATGTGAACTGACTTCCTCTCCTTGGAAGTCCCAAATCACGAACCCCTCTGTCTCTCTATCCTTACCTCAACCACCTGATTTGTTTGGCCCCGTATTCTTACGGAGTCCTCGCATGTACATACGTAATAAATTAGGTTATTTCGCCCTGTTAACCTGTTTCATATCAATTTGATTGTTAGCCCACCCCGAAGGACTTGGAAAGATAGAAGGAAAAATATTTTCCTCCCCTACACCTGCCTGGTTGGTTCTCACCCACTCACCTGGACAGAGGAGACTGTGAAGCTCACCCTCTATGGTCCATGGTTCTTGCCCTCGTTCCAACTTGGAGAGAACGTCTGGTTTGCTGGTTTGATACCCTGTTCATCGGAAATGACGGAAGACTTGGGCTGGGGTCTGTCAAGATAGGAGATTGTTTTGTTTAAGGGACTAGACAGTGTGCACATGTCAGAGACTTTTCTCTCAGGAGAGGGCACATGTGACACCAATTCCTGGCAGAGCTCCTAAAGCCCTTGGCATTTCCTAAGTGAACGGCATGATCGGAGCTTGTTTTAAAGAATTTATTCACCCTGGCTGGTAGCACAGTGGATAAGGCGCCGGCCTGCGAACCCAAAGGTCGCAGGTTCGATTCCCCAGCCAGGGCACATAACCAGGTTGCAAACCAGGTCTCCAGTCAGGTCTGTGGCTGGAGGCAGGTGAAATGCAACCATACATTGATGTCTCTCTCCCTCTCTATCTCTCTCCCTCTCTGCCTCTCTCCCTTCCCCTCTTTCTAAAAATAATGAAATAAAATCTTTAAATAAATAAAAAGTACTTTTTCAAAAAAAAAAAAAAAAGAATTTATTCATTATTTTTTTTTTAGAAGTGCTGGGAGGGTGGTGTGCCTGGAGAGGACCTGGAGGGTCCACACCCCTTCCTTCACTTTGCCCTAAGCATCTCTTCCATTCAGCTGTTCCTGAGTTTTTACTTTATCATAAACTGGTAACGGTGGTAAGTGCCTTCCTGAGTTCTATGAGCCATTCTAGAAAATTATTAAACCTGTGCTGGGGTTGCAGGAACAATTGATTTATAGCCAACATCAGAAATGTGGGTACCCTGGATACCCAATACTTGCAACTGGTATCTGAAGTAAAGGTGGTCTTGTGGTACTGAGCCCTTAAAACTATGGAGTCTGATACTAACGCTGTGTGGCATCAAAAGTGAATTGAGAGCCCTGGCTGGTAGCACAGTGGATAAGGTGCTGGCCTGTGAACCCAAAGGTCGCAGGTCCGATTCCCCAGCCAGGGCACATAACCAGGTTGCAAACCAGGTCTCCAGCCAGGTCTGTGGCTGGAGGCAGGTGAAAAGCAACCATACATTGATGTCTCTCTCCCTCTCTGCCTCCCTCCCTTCCCCTCTTTCTAAAAATAATTAAATAAAATCTTTAAAAAAAAAAAAAAAAGTGAATTGAATCGGGCTGCAGGACACCCAGTTAGTACTAGGAGAGTTGAAGAATTGGTTGTTGGTACAGAAAACACCCACACATTTGGTGTCAGATGTGTTGGTATAGCTCACAATATCTTTATCAGGTTATCTGCCATTTTTAGTGTAAGCACCTGGGAAAGAAAAGACCACCGACTGGGCGTCCTATGAACGACACAGGGAGCTGTCCTCACCCACTGACACCAGGTTGCTGTAGTTCTCCAACATCACATCCCGATACAAGTCCTTCTGGTCAGGGTCCAGGAGCTGCCACTCCTCCCAGGTAAAGTCCACAGACATCCTGCAGTGTCAGCGATCCCTGTAACAACACAGCCCTAAGTAAGGGGAACATTTTTCTTTTACTGGTTCATAGGTATGTAAAGGAAGTTGTCCAACTATTATTATTATTTTTTAAAATTTTATTGTTGTTGTATTACATTCATCCCCTTTTTGCTCCCCTCTGTCCCCCCTCTCCAACTATTATTAACTGTGATTCTTTCTTCCTTCCTTCCTTTTTTTTTTTTTTTAAGAGAGAGAGAAGAGAGGGAGAGAGAAAGGGAGAGAAACATTAATCAAGTTGCCTTTTGCATGCACCCCAACCAGGAACCAAACCTGCAACCCAGGCATATGTTGTGACCGGGAATCGAACCAACAACCTTTTAATTTGCGGGATAACACCCAACCCACTGAGCCACTGCAGTCAAGGCTTTACTATGATTCTGACCCCGATTCTAATGGGGTGTTTTGGTTTTTTTTAACTTACCACCAAGCAATAGAAGAACACCGGCTAAGTGTCCTACAATTCATCAGTCTGACACTATCTAATTGGAGGCTGCATCAGATCCCACAGGTTAGGGGCTCAATCTACAAGACAGTCCCCCTATGCCCCCCATTTCAGTGCAAGCACACGTTGTCACCTGTGCTTCTTACTGTCCAGCTATCATCGAAGGTTCCAATGCCCTCCTTGGGTTTGATGAATTTGCTAGAGCAACTAGAGAACTCAGGAAAAAGTTTACTATGTACCAGTTTATTATAAAGGATATGACGAAGGATAAAGATGCACATTCAGATGGAAAAGATACATAGGGCAAGGTGTTCACCAATCCAAAAACTGTCCGAACCCCAGTTTTGTGTGGAGGCTCCATCACGTAGGCATGATTGATCATTAACTATTTCCAGCCCTTATCCCCTCTCTGGATAATGGGATATAGAGCTGAAAATTCCAAGTTTCTGATCATGGCTTGATCTTTCTGCTGACCAGCACCCATCTAGGAACCCACACAAAGTCACCTCATTAGAACAACAGACACTGCTATCTCCCAGGAAATTTGAAGGCATTTAGAAACTCTGTCAGGAACTGAGGTCAAAGACCACATATTAGAACAAAAAGTGCTCCTAGTATCTTATCACTTAGCAAAACAAGGATTTTTAGGAGCCTTGTATCAGAAACTGGGGGCACGGACCAATGTATTATACATACTATTATTTCACAAGAGGTTAACATATTAGATAAGCTGAAGAGGTAATTAGTAAACTGGAATATACATTTAAAAAAATAACCCATGTCCTGGACAGGTAGCTCAGTTGGTTAGAGTTTTCCCCAAACACCAAAGTTGCTGGTTCAATCCTTGGTTGGAGCACATGCAAGAAGTAACCAATGAGTTCATAAATAAGTGTAACAATTCTCTCTCAAATCAATAAAAACAAAACTCCCAAATAAAGCAGCCCCACAAGAGGATTTAAAATATAAAGGAGAGTTTAATAAATATGAAGGCCAGAGAAAGGTCTAACAAAGGCCTGTACGTGGTTTTTAAAAGAGATTATATAGGAATAGAGAAGCAATACAAAGATCTCAGGAATGAGAAATTTTTAGAACTGATTAAACTTCCCATAACTCAAGACCTACTAAGCCAGCAAAACCAGGCAGGAAATTTGCATGAAAACACATCTGGCTGAAACTATATACAGCATACCAATGGCAAAAATCAGATTAGGAACACAACCAGAAAGAAAAGATGCATCACTCTCAAAAGAGACGAAATTTACTGAAATCAAGCTAACAGGAGCCAGAAAAAAAAGGTAAAACATATTTGGTCTTTGTCCCTGGTTCCTGGCACAGTTTCTGAAACTCTTGGACTGTCTGGACGCATGAGTGTCTTCTGTATGCTAAGGAGATGACTAGCAGCTGGGGGACCCTAGATGACTTCAGGATGGGGGATGATCTTCACAGAGACCCCAACTTCCAGGGATGGAAGAGAAACTGGAGGTTGAACTTGATTACACATGGACAGTGATTTAACCAATTGTGCCCATGTAATTAAACCCCCATAAAACTCCCTAAACAACAGGAGAGCTCCTGAGTTGGTGAATACATGGAAGAGCTGGTAGGGTGCTGTTCCGAGATGACCTCTGCATTCTTGCCCAACGCCTTGCCCTGTGCACCTCTTCCATGTGCTTAATTCTGAGTTACAGCTTTCATAATAATCTAGAAGATGTATATAAAGCACTTTCCTGAATTCTGTGGGTCATACCAGGAAATTACCAAACCCGAGAAGGGGCTTGTGGGAATCCCCAAATTTAGAGCTGGTCATCAGAAGTAGAGGTGACAACCTGAGACTTTTGATTGGCACCTTAAGTGGGACCAGTCTTGTGGGACTGGGATCCTAACCGGTGGGATCTGATGCAGCCTCCAGGTAGTTAGTGTTGGAATGGAGTTGAATTGTAGGACATTCAGCTAGTGTTCAAAGAGTTGCAGAATGGGTAGGTATAAGAAAAATACCTGTATATTTGTTGTCAGAAGTGCTATGAATAAAAACAGCTCAGAAGTGTGGAATATTTTAAATGTCCTGATTCTGTGGTTCTGTAGTCTGGGCTCAACACCACCAGAAAATGATTTGAGACCTGCTTGTCAACTGAATGGCCAGATAGGGAAAAACTATGGGATAATTTATTCCCATGTTATTGCAGACATAACCACATACAAAAGAGAACAGAATTGGTAGGGGGTGTGAATCCTTAACACTGCTGATCTGATCACATTCTGAGTTATTTCATATGAGATGCAGATCCATTTGGAAAAACAAAAACTTAGGTTCAAATATTTTTTTCCTATTTAAAGTGCTAACCATAAAACAAAAGAATCTTTGAAAGCAACGGAGAGAAAAGAATATGAAGTATGTTTACGTCACAAGCCAAAAAAACCCTAAAAAACCACAAAAAAGTAACAAACTTTGTGCCAGGAAAAGTGAAAACATCTGAGATGAACAAAACTAAAAGAAAACTAACAAGCTAGGGAAATATTTTTAATAAACAAAGGGATTGATATATAATGGATATTAATCAGTAAAGAAAATAGTTTATTAGCCTTGGCTGGTGGTACAGTGGAAAAGGTGCCAGTCTGTGAACCCAAAGGTCGCTGGTTCGATTCCCAACCAGGGCACATAACCAGGTTACAAGCCAGGTCTCCAGCCAGGTCCGTAGCTGGGGTCAAGTGAAAGGCAACCATACATTGATGTTTCTCTCCCACTCTGCCTCTTTCCCTTCCCCTCTCTCTGAAAAATAATAAGTAAAATCTGAAAAAAAAAGAAAATAGTTTTTTAAATGTAAAAATGATAAGGATGGGAATTTCACAAGAGAAAAAAACCCAACTAACCAAAAATATACAAGGATTTCAACCTTATCCATGCTGAGGAAAATGTAAAATAAGGCTAAAGAACATTGAGACATGCCCAGCTGGTATGGCTCAGTGGGTGAAAGGTCACATGCCAGGGTTGCAAGCCAGGTCCCTGGTTGGGGGTATGTGAGAGGCAACCATTTGGTCTTTCTTTTACACATCAATGTTTCTCTCCCTCTCTTTCTTCCTCCCTTCTCCTCTTTCTAAAAATAAACAAAAACTAGCCCTGGCTGGTGGCTCAATGAATAAGATGCCAGCCTTATAAGATGCAGCCAAGTTGCAGGCCAGGTCTCCAGCTGGGTCCCTAGCTGAAGGCAGGTGAAAGGCAACCATGCATTTATGTCTCTCTCCCTCTCTGCCTCTCTCCCTTCCCCTCTCTAAGAATAGTAAATAAAATATTTAAAAATAATAATATTAAAAATAAAAATAAAATCTTCAAAAAAAAAAAAGGAATATTGGGTCATTCAGGTTGCTGAAACTTACGTAACTTTATAATGTCCCATTACTAAGTATTGGCAAAGATTGAAGGCATGGATAACCCCACATATCACTTACTATGTAGCAGGCACTCATCTAAATGCTTTACATAGCGTAACTCATTTTCTTTAGTACGACTGTGGACAGATGGAATTTTTTTTTTTTTTTTTTTTTTTTTAATTTTTTTGTTTTAAAGATTTTATTTCATTATTTTTAGAAAGAGGAGAAGGGAGAGAGGCAGAGAGGGAGAGAGACATCAATGTATGGTTGCGTTTCACCTGCCTCCAGCCACAGACCTGACTGGAGACCTGGTTTGCAACCTTGTCATGTGCCCTGGCTGGGAATCGAACCTGTAACCTTTGGGTTTGCAGGCCGGCGCCTTATCCACTGTGCTACCAGCCAGGGCGACAGATGGAATTTTATATAGTTCATATTCACCAATCAACTGCAGTCACTATTCCTTTAGATATTTAAATCATAGCATCATAGACAAACATTGATACACAGATCTTAACAATACACGGGTTCATGCATTCAGATACGTAAATCTACATACATTTGTAAACAGGCACATATTTTTGGTGCATAAAGAGCAAACATTTGTTAAAATGGTTTGAGGGGACAATGAGGAGGATGCTACGAAGAGGAAATTCACTTTTTTGTCCATGTACATTCACTCCATCATTAATATTTTTTCTTTAAAATGTATCTGTTAGCAATTTGTATAATTATAGAAAGTAAATTTTTACAGGCTTCTACAAATCCATTAGAAATAAAGAAGAGAATAAACCCAAAGTCACCTGGGTCTGGATCATTTTCTTCTGTTTTAGGAAATGGCCAGCAACTAGTATATTCCTGTCTTTGTCTTCTCTTGATATGCCCTAAATTTCTAGTTAGAAATATCACTCTCCAGTCAAAAGTGCTTCCAGAAAGGACGATATCTAGGTCCGGGAACCTCCTCTTTCTTCATTCTTTTCTTATCTCTTGCCAAGACCTATAGGATGAAGAGCAAAATTACTTTCAAGGTTAACATTTTCCTTGCTGTGCGCTCACCTTAACCCATGGTCCCAAATATTTCCATCTCTTTATTTGGTTCCCTAGAGATCATACCTCAGGTAAGACATAAGACTCAGAATATATAAAAGGACCTTGAATGTATAAGGGAAAGTGACAACAGAGAACCAGCACAGTACTATGCCTTACTGGCAAGTAATTTTCAGAACAATTATAGAAATGAAGTCATATGGGACAGTGAGGAACTGTGTTTCCTTTAAACTATGTTGCCTCCATACCTTATTAAAAGTCTATATACCCTGTTTATATACACACTGTTCAATATGAGAAACAATGAACATTGGGAAAAAGAGGGAGAAGGACTATGAGCTATAAGTACAAATTTCATGAACAGTTAAATAACATAAGTACTGGGAAAATATCAGCCTTTGGATATTCATACATATGACTTGGAAGGCAATATACAATAAGCTTGCAGGAGAAAGATGAAAAATCTTAAATAAAAAACTTACTAATTTCAAATAGGCTGAGTGGTTCATCAACCCCCAAAACTTTTATTTCACTTTGTAAGGGACGGATGATGTGGGAGAACCGAAGGGATTAGAAAATGTGTGGTGCAGGAGGGACTTGCTCCAGCAGCCTGAGCTGAAGACAGAAGCAGACAGGACCCCTGAACCTCCAAGATTTCCGCTGTCACACATCTTGGCACAAAACACAGCGGCCACTGACCCCATCCGATTAATACCCAAACCAGAGCAGATACACGCGCTCACTGACCTCCCTTAATGGTTCCTCCATCACTGGCTCCACGTTACTCCAGGCTCCTGATCCCGACTCCAGTCACTGACTAACAGGCGCCCACCAGTTGTCAGTCACCCACAGGCAGGGTGACCCGCCAAGACCCTGATTTCTGACCTCCAGAGTCTGGGTAGTTGATCTGTTCAGAGCTTCAATCACTGACCACCAGAGCCCCCTATGATTGAGCCTAAAGACACCTCGATCACAAACACCCACTAGATTCTGTGCTTCCCGGCCCCGCGCCACCTCTCCATCTACTCACCGCGGCAGCCACCCACCTAGCGGCTGACAGACACACCCGCACGCCGACCTCACTCCCTCCCGGCCCTGAAGCGGCTTCCGCACGGCCTAACTTACCTCCCTGAACTCCTCTAACCTCGGGAGAGAGGCGGCCGATGGCCCGCGGCGCCTGTGCGCGTTTCTATGGAGAACGGAACACGGGTCTCTGGCTTTTATGAGGTAACACAGCCCCGTCGCGCTCGCCTCTCAGCTTGGGGGCCGCCATCTTTGCACGCCTGACGTCGGAGGCGTTTGCGTCGCAGCCGCGCGACGTGGCGGGAGGGAGCGCAGCCGGGACCCGCCCATTTTTCGCACGTCAGCTCCCACGGGACTGGGAACGTGCTGAGGTTTTCAGAGGCTGAGGTCCCATTCGTTTGACGTCGGAGACCATTCATTTGTCGCCGGGGAAAGAGAACGGACGGCTGTTTTTCGAAGCCCCGAGTCCCTCAGGACAAAAAGGGCCCCGCGTACCTTCTGAGCGGCCGTGACGGCCGTGATGCCTCAGCTCGCTTGGTGGGACATTAGAAGGATTCCCGGACGCCTATTGGAGACGAGATTTAGAGGCCGTAAGAAAACTTAAGCACGGTTGACAAAAACAACAACAACAACAACAACAACAACAACAACAAAGCAGGCGGGGCAATATAATCCAACAGGGTTCGTGCAATGGATGCGATGGGCGCGGCCATCTTTTGAGAATTCCCGAGTCCCGGACAGAAGACACGGTCTCCTGGGAAGCTCCGCGCAGTCCCGGCCGGGACGGAGCGTTTGGAAGACCCAGGTTTGGACAGGTGAGGTGGTGTGGATGCAGTGACCACCAAGCGAGCAGCCTCGACGGACGTTATGAGCCTCGATCCTGCCCCATCATAGCCAGCCCAAGTATAATACACGCTAGGCAGATATTGAAGGGACTTGTCACTATAGGTTAGCCTGCATGTTGTGAGTGGACTCTTACTGGATGTAATCCTTTTATCTGGCTTCTTTCAGGCAACCTAACGGTTTCGAAGTATCAGGAAGTTCCTTTTGTTGTTCAGTATTCCATTGTGTGGGTATTCCAAAATGTGTTAGTTGGTAGACCTTTGGGATTCCAGTTGTGTGGTGTGTGTGTGTGTGTTTTAATAGTGCAAATGGAACTTGTGTGAACATTCAAAAAATAAAATTATGTCAAAGAATTAGATTTCCCGGGAGGAAGCAGAGATCTTGAGTATGTGGGCTATGGCACAGATGTTACATTCATCTATTTATTCACAGTATGTTTTCAGAATGTACCTGATGAAATTATGTAGCTACAGGTCAAAGCTGGAACTCAGGGTGATACAGGGGAAGCTGTCCTCATCCACCAACACCGGCTTGCTGTAGTTCCCTGACATCATGTCCCTGTAAGGTCCTCTGGTCGGGTTGCCTCTCCTCCCAAGTGAAATCCATGGCCACATCCTCCAATGTCAGCGATTCCTGTAATAACACAGTCCTATTTAATAGGAAAGTATTTCCCTTTTATTGATATCAAGAATGTAAAGTTATTCTGCTTATTTTCACCATACAGATTGCATCAATAGAAGCAGCTAAAACAAAAACAAAAACCTTTTGTAATAGAAGGAAAATACTATTGTAATATTCTATTATCCAGTCTTGAGCAAATTAGACATTTCTACAATGTATATGTATGTGTATGCCTATTGGCCGAACACTATACATATGTGGCTGATATCAAGATTAATAAAACATAGTATTATTATTCATCAAGGGCCTTCCCAGGCTTGGTGGGTGAGACTGGTGGCAGAGACTACAGATGTCACAATTGTTAAGATGTGACATGTTGTCCTGACCAGTATGGCTCAGCTGGTTGGGCATCATTCTGCAAAGTGTTTTAATATGCCTAAAGAAAAGGAAACTATAAAGAAATAGGCACACATATGCAGTTAAAAGCATATGAGGCATAGAAGGGGATAATCAATGAACTAAAAATTCCCAAATTAGTTAGGGTTCATCACAGTTAAAAGCTAGAGATTAATATCAGTCCAGAGAAGAGGCACAAACGCCAGAGTACAAGAAAGTTCCACACACGGAGCTTCTGCTTGTCCTCCCCAAGGGATCATGGCAGTATTCCTTTCTCAGCAGAAGTAAGTGGGGAGTTAAGCCAACTAGATCTCTAGGCTCTCTTCCTTCTTTAGCGTATGGGGATGAAGTTGAAAGTTCTAAACTTGTAATCATGGCTTGGCCTTTCTGGTAAATTGACCCTATCAAGGAGCCCACCCACAGTCACTTTATTAGAACAAAAAAAGCTCCTATCACCACCTTCATTCAGGAAATAAAACCATACATAATATAGCACTATACATGTAAATATGTATGTATATAAAACTAGCCCTTGAAGAACTTAGACTTACTTGACTTAGACTTACTTGAAGGGAAAGTAACATTCATCTGATTTATTATCACAGCATTGGGGTCCTTGGCCTCAAAAGCATCAGCCTCTCATCAAAGATACACATCAGCCTCCCCAGATATAGGCCATGTGACTTCATTGTCAAACCTGGAGAAGACACTGCTATTTACTGATGACATGTGACCTCTGTTAGTTAGCCCAATATGATTCCAAACTTGAATGGTGTTTGTTGACAAATAAGCACTGATAAAAAATAAGGGCCAAATTGTGTTCCCCCAAATCTGTGTGTTCAAGTAACCTCCAGTTCCTCAGAATGTGACTGCCTTTGGAGAGGGGTCTTTAAAGAGGTAATTAAGTTAAAATGAGTTTATTAGGATGGGACCCAATCCAATCTGACTGGTGTCCTCTTAAGAAGAGAATAGGATATAGACCCTCATAGAGTGACCATATGAAAACACAGCAGAGCCCATCTACAAGCCAAGGAGAGAGGCCTCAGAAGAAACCAACCCCACTGACACCTTGATCCTGAACTCCCAGCCTTCAGAACTGCGAGAAGTGTCTGATGTTTAAGCCACCCAGTCAGGGGAACTTTGTGATGACAGCCCTAACCAACTAATACAAGTACCCCACAACTCCAGTTGTCCATCGCTGAGCCACACAAGACAGACCCAGTAAAACCTGAAACCCTGATCTTTACAGTCTCAGTTGTTGGTCACATACAACTGTATACAGTACAGTATATAGTTACACGTACTAAGGAGAAAGAAATGAAGGTTACATGTATATAGTAAGTCCTCAGTGTCATCCATAGGTTGTGACTTTAAGCTAAACAATATATACTTAAACCAATTTCACCATAGGTTAATCGATATAAATAAACAAGTTAAGTTCCTATGGCATCTCAACATTTTAATAAAAGGATGTGGAACAAAATGTTATTTGAGGACCTGCTATACAAATGTTACCCTATAATACAGGAAAACGAAAATAAAACATTTGAGTATTTAACTAAATATGCAGTTAATGTTAGACAAAGAGCACACTTAATAACAGCTATAATTTTTATGAAAATGAGGGGTGACGGAGTAGACAATGTTTGTATGCCTTTCTAAAAGAGGTCAACCTGAAATTGTTTATCCCATGAATATTTAAAAAATTCTCACCTGAGAATATGTTTATTGATTTTAGAGAAGAAATGAGGGAAAGAGGAAGAGGAGACACACAGAAAGATAAACATCAGTGTGAAAAAGAAACATCAATCTGTTGCCTCCCGTACACACCTCAACCAAGGATTGAACATGCAACCTTTTGATGTACGAGACAATCAACTAAGCCATACAGGCAGGCCCAGGAACATTTTTATTTACCTGGAATGCCAGCTTCTGAAAGGTGAGCTCAGCACCTGGTTTTCAGGGCTCAGAGCATGCCGGGGAAGCCCCTTCTAGGAACCTACTGACAATTCAGTGGGAAAGACAGAATGACTGCCATGATGGGAAGTGCAGATTTGCAAGACAAGATGTGAAAAGGATCTAAGTCTGAACAGAAGAATCTGCTTCTGATTCTTTGCTGAAGAGCAACTGTCTTGAATGCACCCTGTTAGAGGCCACCCCCTAGCATACTGTGTTCACCAGTGTATCTTGTGCCTACTACAGTGCCTGGCATGATGCAGAAGCTCAAAAAAAAGAAAAAAGAAAAAAAAAGTGAAGTAGTAAATTACTCAAAAACCCAATTTGTAATTCAATCATGAGACAAACACTTCGTTGCAAATTTCTACTTTGTTCTTATGGGTAAGACTCACTGTTTTATAAGCTGGGTATCTTTTTTTTTTTAAGATTTTATTTATTTTAAAAAATTTTTTCTTTGTTGTTAATTTCACTTATTTTTAGAGAGACGGGAAGGGAGAGAGGCATCAATGTATGGTTGCCTTTCACCTGCCTCCAGCTAAGGACCTGGCTGGAGACCTGGCTTGCAACCTCGTATTATGCCCTGGCTGGGGAATCAAACCAGCGACCTTCGGGTTCGTAGGCTGGCACCTTATCCACTGTGCCACCAGCCAGGGCCAAGACATAAATATATATATTTTTAATTTATTAAAAACATTTTTTATTCATTATTTTTTAGAGAGAAGGGCAGGAAGGAAGGAAGAAAGGGAGAGAAACATCAATGTACAGTTGCCTTTCACCTGTCTCCAGCATCAGACCTGGCTGGAGACCTCACTTGCAGCCTGGTTACGTGCCCTGGCCAGGACTCAAACCAGCGACCTTCGGGTTTGCAGCAAGACATTAATATTTTTGATAAGTAAATTAAGTGAATCCTTTTCCTCTAGCCAAACGATATGACCCTTGAAGTAGAACTTAGCAGGATATTTCATTCCTTATACTGTATGTCCCTTTCTACTAACATAGGTGTATACATCCTTTGACTACATTTTCTGGAGGGTAAAACTGATATATGCATAAAATCTTAAAAAATTGCTAGCTCCCCACCTGCGAACCCAAAGTTTGCTGGTTCAACTCCCCAGTCAAGGCACATGACCAGGTTGCACTCCAGGTCTCCAGCCAGGTCCGTGGCTGGAGGCAGGTGAAAGGCAACCATACATTGATGTTTCTCTCCCTTTCTTCCTTCCTCCCTGCCCTTCTCTCTGAAAATAATGAATAAAATCTTTTTAAAAAAATTGCTAGCTCAACCTTGGCTGGTGTGACTCAGTGGATTGTCATCCTGCAAGTGTGAGGCAACTGGTTGACACATCTCTCACACATTGATGTTTCTTTCCTTCCTTCCCTTCCCATTTGTTTAATTTTTTTTTTAAATTGCTACCTCAAAGATAGCAAGGACTTTTTGTTCAGTTCATCGCTATCATCACTTATAGAACAGTACAAGATAAAGGAAATAGTTGTTAAAATTTTTTTGAGTGGTATGTGCACAGGATGGGAACTGTCATCTTAGGTAAAAGCTTGGCTGATAGGTCATTCATGGGTTTTGGGCTCTGTTCCCTAGGTGATATTTATAAAGTTAACACATCAAAACATGCTGTTACACTATAGAATTAAATATATTGTTGACTTTGGAAGGACTTCAGTCAACTAAAATACCAATTGAATCAATTCAGTATCCAAGAAATGAAAGAGCTAACCATATAATGTTCCTTCATGGGAAAATAAAAAAAAGCTTGTGTCCCCTTACAGGGAGGAGGGTGCACTGCGTTCTAAACTAAACCAAAGGAGTGCAATGCAGACAACCTCCTTTAAATGAAGCGGTCTTGACATGTCAACTAAGAGTGTGTTTCAAGGTATATTGTCCTAAGATGTATATACTACGTCTATTATCTGATGTAGAATTAGGTTAGACTTGTGATACAAACCCCTAAAGTCTTCCTCATCCTCACTCAGTGCCTTATTTGCTTTGTGCACTTTCTGATATTTTGCTGAAGATGTTCCATAGTGCGTCAAGAGTTTTCTTTCTAGAATTTCCTCTGCCAATGAATGAGACAGAATGCACCACTGACGATCCTGCCACCATCAATGATTTCAAAGGTACAGTTTCTCTCCTGTGTGAACTCTCTGCCACAAACTGAAGACCTATTTCTGGAAAATGACTTCCCATGGTCATTATGTTCCTACCAACTTAAGCTCACTTATGACACGTGACATACATAGCGGCACTGATAGAGTCTATTATTTCACGACTCAGTCACTGAATCCACATTTGTCTCAGTATACACATGTCGGCTATATAGTAAGCTAGAAGGTTTTATTCAAGGGTCTTCCACCTTGATTGTATCACAGTTTACTCTTGTGTGCTTTTTGTGACATAAAATATGACATAATTGGTCACCAAAGGTACTACAACATTCATTGCATTCATAAGGTTTCTCTGTGCCAGTTCTGTCATCTGTCAAGGGTGTGTCTCTGGCACCTGGCCATCCCACAGTGGCTATGTTCCAATGTGTTAGGAACCCACTGATATGTAAGGATATTTGGGCTGCTAAAGGAGGCATGTGCACAGTCGTTTTATCAACAGGGGTTTTCTCCTGTATGATGTTACTTGGGTGTCATGAGCTGTGATTCTCTGAAAAAGGGTCTCCCAATTGGACTGAACCAACACACCTCTCTGTTGTGTGCAGCATTCCCTTATGATACACGAGGCATGACAGGTGGGAGAAGGCTTTCCCGCAATCCGAGCACCCACAGGGTCTCTCTCCTGTGTGAGGTTCTTCGGTGTCTGTTGAGGCATGACTTATCTCTAAAAGCTTTCCCACAGTCGCTGCATGTATAGGGTTTCTCCCCTGTGTGAATTCTCTGATGGTTGATGAGACTTGACTTGTGAGAGCAGCACTTTCCACATTCCCTACACACAAAGGGAGTCTTTCCAGTGTGAAACCTCTCATGGGATACGAGACAAGTTTTCTGGCTGAAGCCTTTTCCACATTCGGTGCATACGTAGGGTTTCTCTCCACTGTGAGTCCGTTGATGTATAAGGAGATTGCCTTTCTGGATGAAGCCTTTGCCACACTCATTGCATATGTAGGGTTTCTCCCCAGTGTGAATGCGCCGATGTACAATGAGATTGCCCTTCTGAACGAAGCCTTTTCCACAGTCACTGCATCTATATGATTTCTCTCCTGAGTGAGTTTTCCGATGGGCATTGAGCTGCGATTTCCAGCGGAAGGTTTTGGCACATTCTGTGCATTCATAAGGTTTTTCTCCTGTGTGAGTTCTCTGATGTTCAATGAGTGTGGATTTTCTGGAGAAGGCTTTGTCACACAGACTGCACCCATGAGGCTTCTCTCCTGTGTGAACTCGCTGATGATTAATGAGCCGATACTTCTTGATGAAGCCTTTCCCACAGTCATTACATACATAGTGTTTCTCTCCTGTGTGAGTTTTCTGATGAGTAAGCAGCCATGACTTCTTGAAGAAGGCTTTGTCACATTTGGTGCACTCATACTGTTTCTCTCCTACATGAGTTTTCTGATGTTCAGTGAGCCTGTCCTTCCTGGAGAAGGCTTTCCCACATATGCCACATCCATGAGGTTTCTCTCCCGTGTGAACTCTCTGGTGATAGATGAGGCGAGACTTCTTGATGAAGTCTTTCCCACATTCACTGCATATATGGGGCTTCTTTATCTTTTGAGTTCTTTGATGCTTAATGAATTGTGAATTGGTGTTTACAGAATTTCCATGTTCAGGGAATTTTATTTCGTTATGACATTGCTCATTCTTTGTGTGGAGGGAGGTTTTCGCATCTCCTTTAAGCTCAACTAGGTTCTTCACGTCACTGTTTCCGTTCTGATTGACCAAACTTATATCTGATTTCAACGCTTTCCCATGAAAGTCAAATATATCATGATTTTGCCTTAAAGGAAAATTATCTTTATTCCAGTGAAAAATGCTTCTGAATGCATTATGTTCATGGCATTGTTCTGTTCTCTTTAGACATCTTTGATTTTGGGAGTGCCCCTGTTGGTGACTGTCATTTTTCTTGATTTCTAGGAAAGAAGAGAAAAATTAATCTTTTCATGAGCTTGGTATAGAATAAAACTATTTCACCAACAGCTTGGTGTAGACTGGTACTTTATTGATAACACTATGCTATCAGTTTAAAGAAACTCCAAGTAAATATATTTGCTATCACTTATACAAGGGTAAAACACAATAATATAAACAAAGAAAATAAAAGGCGAAAACAGTCATTGTATAAACAAGGTTGGTTCATTCAAAATGAGTACATACAAATTTGGTTGCTTGCAAAATGTGACTTCACAAAGTATGCCGAGATGGTATAATAAAGTCAAGTTCCTATTAGCATTCAAGCATAGAAAATAGGTATTTGTTTCAAAATGATGTAGGACACAGTCATACATCCATAAAGTCTTATTAAATGATGACAGTGTACCATGCCTTGTCCTGGTCATGAGGACATAGAAACATTCCTTATTTTCACTGAGCACACATGCTAGTTAGGGAAAACCAAACAAGAAAGCAATGATAAAGACAGCAGGTACAAATTGTGGAAAATGGTTTAAGGAAGCAATGCAGAGCAAGATGAAAGAAATCAGAATATAATCTAGAGAAGGGAAAAAGGTAAGGCTTTCTCATGGCTTCCACATGGGACAATTAGTAAACATGAGGAATCGGGTGTTATTCCTAATTATTCGACTTGAGCCACTGAATGGGTGGGTCGTACCTTTCGTGAGAAAGGAAATAATTATGAATGTTCTCAAAGTGGGGCAATCAAGTGTGCATTTTGCATTTCAAAGCATATCGACCTTCAAGCGGCTTTTAGATATCCAATACAGATACAAAGAACCCAACTTGAGAAGGGTTTGAACTGGAGATAGCAATATGGAAATCATAAGTATATAAATATATCTCTTGTCTTTACTGTTGATGTTGATAATTAACTTCACAAAGGCCTGAATTTTAGCAAAAGCTGAACATCTACCTATTACATGCAGATATCTCCTCTATTTGTTGCTAACATTTTACTCCTAAAATGTATTGCTTTAGTTCTCGCTCAATTCGATCACTTCTAGCACATATTACGGATGTGTTTCACCAACTAGGTTCAAGAGGACCTGCTTTCAGCATTATATATACACTAGCTCAGGCATTATCCCAAAGCTAACAAAATGACATTCTCAAAAGAAGAGTTCCTGGTACATGTATTAAGAAACCACACAAGGCCCTGGCTGGTGGCACAGTGGATAAGGTGCTGGCCTGTGAACCCAAAGGTTGCTGGTTCGATTCCCAGCCAGGGCACATAACCAGGTTGCAAGCCAGGTCTCCAGCCAGATCCGTAGCTGGAGGCAGGTGAAGGGCAACCATACATTGATGTTTCTCTCCCTCTCTGCCTCTCTCTCTTCCCCTCTCTCTGAGAAATAATAAATAAAATCTTAAAAAAAAAAAAACCAAAAAACCCTGCATTTAGCAAATATTCTTCCTGATGGCTTCTTGTCCAAGACTCTGCTTACTTTGTACTTATACCATAAGAGCCTTCAGTCAGTCTGTATTTTTACCTCTCATGCTAAACTCCCTGAACTCAGATACATCCAAATGCAGCAGTGGTTCCACTTGGATATAAACAAGCATGTCTAAATTACAATGTCCAACCTATATCTCTTCTCCACACATCATTTTCCTTTTTCATCTTTGGGGTAGCAACTCTACTCCTCCCAGGATTCATGCTCAAAACCTTACCATCATCTTTCATTTGTATTGCCTCTCATGCCCTTTATCTACTTCCTTAGGAAATCATTTATATCCTTTTGTTTATTTTTTTCAATTTTTATTCATTGATTTTTAGAGAGACAGAGAGCAAGGCAGAGAAACATTGATTTGTCGTTACTCTTATTTATGCAATTCATCCATTGATTCTTGTATGTACCCTGAACAGGGATTGAACCCGTAACCTTGGCGGGTTCAATGATGCTCTAAATGAGTTACCTGGCCAGGGCCCTGCCCTCCATTTACATTCAGAAACTGACCACACCTCAACCTTTCTCCCCAGGTTGAGACAAGTGTTCTGTCTTATAGCAAATAGGCTCTAAATGAATTGCAGACTTACACCTCTGCCCATGACAGGGGTAGCCATAGGGGTCATTTGAAATATAAATTACATTATGTAACTCCCCTACTGAAAACTCTTGAAGGCTTTTTCATCTCATTATTTTAAAATATCAAGTACCTGAAATATGTCCTTGAATGGTCCTACATGGCGTGTGGACTTCAAAACCTAGCTAACACCACATCACCCTGATTTCTGTATTATCTCCATCCACTGTTCCTCTCACCCACCCCATTGTACTCACACAGGCTTTCTTGAGGTTCTTCCCAGCCTTTGACACTGCTATTTTGTCTACTTTGGAATGCAGTTCACTTCAGCGGCCTAATCACAGCCCTTATATAACTGCTTAAAGGCATCTTACCAAAGACCCATTACCCTTTCTAGATGAGCAAAGGTTGAAGGGCCTAGGCTAGATTCTTGGCTGCAAACAGCAGCGCCTAGCCCTCTTGCATGCTACTTCCTTTTGCTGTGTGATCGATCTCAGCAGTTTGCACATCATATTTCTACAGTCTCATTTTGATGAATTTTGTGTCACCTCCTTTTAGAATATAATCTCCGAGCATGTGTAATAGGCTATCCAACAACATGTCAGGCCATCAAAAAATATTTAAAGCAATGGACCAAGAAAAGATTCTCATGTATGGAAAATATTGCAGAGGTTCCTTTAAATAGAGCTGAGCCTGAGTTTAGGGGGCAGAAGAAAGCAAGCTGTATAAGCAAGACAATACCGTATCATGAAGATCATTGACAGAAATTTCCATCTTACATGACTGGTATGACTAGGGTTAATTGGGACTTAATGTCATCAGACTCTCATAAAGAAAAGGAAGCTTTATGAAAATGAACACAGCAATATTGTTTAAGATAAACTGAAATGATTATCAGAGTTAACAATTATACAAGGAAATAAAAGCAAAGCAGGCATGAGGGTTACTAATGTGGTCTGGTTGGAAGCAGAGAATGAGAACTTTTAAGAAATCAACAGGAATGGCAGAGTATGACCATGGGAGCTGATGAAATAAGGAAACATCTAAGAACAAACAGATATTCCTGGAACAGAGCTCTTAAAACCCTCCTACGTGATCAAGGTGCATTTTTGTTCTAATATTTGGTCTTTGACCCTGGTTCCTGACAGAGTTCCTAAATCCCTTGGAATTTCCCAGGGGATAACAGCGTCTTTCATTCTAATCAGGTGACTCTTGGTGGTCTCTTAGATGGAGGCTGGTCACCAGAACAACTAAAACTAAGCCATGACTAAAAGGTTGGAACTTTCAGCCCCACCTCCCATTCTCTGGAGAGGCCCGATGGCTGGAAATGAAGTTCAGCACGGATCATGCCCGCGTGAGGAAGCCTCCGTAAAATCCCAGACGTGGGGTTCGGGGAGTTTCCAGGTTGGTGAATAAGAGGCTAGAAGAGGCACCTGGAGGGGCCATGGAAGCTCCTCGCCTCTTCCCACTTCCCCTGCCCTCTGCAACTCTCCCATCCAGCTGTTCCTGAGTCATGTTCTTTTATAACAAACTGCTGGCACAGCAAGTAAAATGTTTCCCCAAGTTATGTGAGCAGCTCTAGCAAATTAATGGAACCCAAGGAGGGGGTCACTGGAACCTCTGATCTGTAGCCAGTTGTCAGAAACGTGGGCAACAACCTGGGCTCATCGTTAGCATGTGAAGTAGAGGTGGCGACAGTCTTTCGAAATTAGCCCTTAGTCTGCAGGATCCGACACTGTCTACAGGCAGAAGAGCATCAGAATGGAGTTAAACTGTAGGGTAGCCTTTGGTGTCCCAGAGAATTGCTTGTTGTGGGGAGAAGTGTTATGAGTGTGGCAGTGTGTGAGTGTAAAGGCGGAACACAAGAAGAAGACTAGGGTTTCTTCAACACCTCTAGGATATATATCAATAATAGTGGGTACTGACTTGGCTGGTGTAACTCAGTGGATTGAGAACCAAAAGGTCACCGGTTCGATTCCCAGTCAGGACACATGCCTGGGTTGCAGATCAGGTCCCCAGTTGGGGGCGCACAAAAGCAACCACACATTGATGTTTCTCCCCTTCTCTACCCCTCTCCCTTTTCCTCTTTCTAAAAATAAAAATAAAATCTTTTAAAAAAATAACAGGTACTATAGACTGAATGTGTATGTCACATGTTTACATGTTTAAAACCTAACCCACAAAGACGGGGTGAATGCTAGGAACGGAAAACAATTTTGTCCAAATTGATGTGCAAGAAGGTGCAGTAGTCAGAAGGTCACTCATCTCCTTGGACAGCAGCATGGAAGGCAGAATTTCAGAGCAAGAAAAGTAGAAGAACCAGGTACAAAGCTGGGGGAAAGAAGGATGGTAAGATTGAGAATTGTAAGAATAAACCTAGAAAAAAAAAAAATCCAAACCTAGATGAGATAAATAGGGATCAAATCCAAGAGATACATTCCTCTAAACACGTAAAAGAAAAAGAGCTCTTTTATGAGAGCCTAGTGAAGGTTCTGTCTAGATGTCCTCACACACCCTCACAGCTGTGACACCTGCGAATGGCTAGAACAGGATTTTCTCAGCCACCCTCCGTGCTGGTTCTCTCTCACTTACCTGGACAGATTCCACTGTGGAATTCATCTTTTATTGTCCATGGTTCCCCTTGCTCCAACCTGGACAGTGTGTCTGGCTTGCTGGCTGGATACCCTGTTCATGGAACGTGACAGAGGAGATAAGACTCTCTGGATTGGGCTTTGGTCTGCCAACATAGAAGACTATTATATTTTAGGAATAGTACAACCTGCAGGTCAGCAAAGTAAAGGCTTTTCTCTGAAGAAGGGCACACTATACTATCTAACCTGGGACCAGAGAGGGGACTGAGACTTAACTATTACTCCAGAGCATCACAGACACTCCAGGCCTTTCTGAAGCTAAGAAAGGCCACTAACAGGGCACCTGCTGAGTGACAAAGGGGAGCTGTCCTCACCCACTGACACCAGGTTGCTGTAGTTCTCCAACATCACGTCCCTGTACAGGTCCTTCTGGTCCGGGTCCAGGAGCTGCCACTCCTCCCAGGTGAACTCCACAGCCACATCCTCGGGCGTCAGCAGTTCCTGTAATAACATGGTCCTGTTTCATAGGAGTGTTTCTCTAGTTATCGAAACAGAAGAAATGTGAAAAAAGTTGTTCCATTCATTTTTACCATATAGGCTCTATCTATATGTTGTACGTAGGTGTTTTGATTTTTTAAAACTATATTGTTATAGAAGCAAAATCCATCCATATTCAAAATCAATGTCTTTAAAATATTCTGTAATTGTACAATCACCATTCTATAAATCAGATATTTATGTAATAAGTAGTCATTAAATCCTCTTGTTAAATTAAGAACTGTAACAACATATATATTTGAAACATTTGAGATATATATATATATACATATACAGCAAATATATACAGCATTTACTATTTATGTGCATATGTATATATATACATTTTAAAGATTTTAGTTATTTACTTTTAGAGAGAGGGGAAGGGAGGGAGGCAGACAAGGAGAGAAACATTGATGTGCAAGAGATATATCGACCAGTTGCCTCTTGCACACCCCCAACTGGGGAGCTGGCCTGCAACCCAGGCATGTGCCCTGACTGGGAATTGAAATGGTCACCTTTGAGTTTACAGGCTGGCACTCAATCTACTGAGCCATACCAACCAGGTCACATGCATCCATCCATCCACCCATTTATCTATTTATATCTATATCTATATCTATATAGATATATTTAAAAGGTACATATTTGCCAGGCATTAAATATACAGTATACTAGGAATATCAGGGTGAATAAAACATATTCCATTCCTATATCCGCGGTCAATCTTGGTAGCCATTATCAGAATCCACCACAAGAAAATGCAGACACTATCATTACAAGACACTACACGTTAAAAAAGTATATTTTATACTTTAGGGGGAATAAAGCATTTTTCCAAAATGTACCCAAAGAACAAAAGACTATTAAAGTCCATTAAATAGACTAAGAAAATAAATCGCAGCCTTCATAAAACACAAATGTAGTCATGCACCACATAACAACTTTTCATTTAATGAGGTACTACATATATGATGGTATACCATACGGACTAGGTATGCAGTAGGCTATACCACCTTGGTGTGTCCAAGTGCCTTTATGATATTTATATGATGAAGTTGCCTAACAATGCATTTCTTAGAATATGTGCCATGGTTAAGTGGCACAAGACTATGCGTATATGTATACATTACTTGTATCTACATAACTAGGCATGTTCACAGCACATCGGATACATCGGAGAGATAATGAACTGGAAGTTAGATATCAGGAAGAAATCACTCAAAATGCAGGAGCATGGTAGTGAAATACACAAAGGACAGAAAAATAAACAATAAACACGGAAGCTAGAGTGAGGTCTATCATTCACCACCCTCATTCATGAAAGAGTAAATATGTTCATGGGAAGGCAGTAGCTGAAGGTCTAAGGCAGGGGGTGCCAACCTCATTTTCACCAGGGCCCACATCAGTCTTGTGGTTGCTTTCCAAGGGAAGAATGTAATTTGAGGACTGTATAAATGTAATTACTCCTGAACAGTTAAGTGAGCCAGGTAAGGTGCCGGGCCAGATAAAACAAGGTGGAGGAATGGATTTGGCCCGCAGGCCTTGTGTTTGCCACTTAGGATCTAAGGGCTGAGGCATCTGTCAACATCTATAGGGACATAAATGCACGCACAAGTAAAGTGACAAGAAGTACACATCACTGCCTACTTGTTAAACCCCAGGAGGGGATGAGGGATGAAGTAGGAGGTGAGGCATCCTATTCTTTCACTGTGTCTACTTTGTAACCACTGATGTTGCATAAACATGTATCCATGTATGATGACATTTTTCGAGGAAATAAAAGATGAGGCAGCAGGAAGTGGCTTGGAGCACAGGGAAGATGGTCCGATTTTAGAGAGGAGAATGTAGTCATGGAAACTCTCAGGGACCCTGACAACCTTAGCAGACAACAGTACTTGCCTTTGCTTACTGCCAAATCTCGTTCATCCACGGGATCACACAGGACCTTTGATGTCACGCAATCCTTCCATTTTCTTAGGTCATTTAGGTGTTATTTCTAGATTAACCCTGACAGCGGCAAGGCCGGGTCCGTGAATTAATCACCCTGCTATAGTCCTGCAAACTGTGCCCACTGAATTCTTGTTGTCTGTTCCCAAAGGGGTCTCTCAGGAGCCCTGCTTTTGCATTTGCGAGAAAGCTGAAGTTAAGCAGCCATGGTCTACCGTATCAGCTCTAGGAAGAACCATAAAAAAATGTCCTAAGACCTGAGTGTCATGAAATATATGATGACATCCTCTTTCTTTGTCTCAGGGCACAGCCTGTCTTCATCGCAATTCTCTGGTTGTGAGGAAGGTCGGAGAAATCCACCAAAAGGGGACAGTTCATGTAATCCACAGGATGCTCTAGTCACATGATGTTCCTACATTAGTCATTTGGTGGGAATCCCAGGAACAAGATATTCCTGATCCTACTTGCCTTGCTATTGAAGTTAGAGGCTACAATTTATTTCCACTTTACCAATTTCTACTTCGCCATTGAAGTCTATTATGTGTTCACATCCTCCAGAAAACAAGCACAGAATGAAGGAAGGAACAAAACAAACCAAAAGTTACCTGGTCTTTAATCATTTTCTTCCCTTCTTCGAAAATGGCCAGTAAGGATGCTGTGTCTTTCATCTCTTCTTGAACTGAAATTTGTGGCGAGAAATCTTAAGTCTCTGGTCAGTGGTGTCCCCACAAATGATGATTTTCAGGTCCCGAGACTTCCTCCTCAGGTCATGTGATGGATCTTGTTTCTTGAGTCAGGCCCAGTGTGCTAAAAAGTAAATTTACTTTGTTTACTGATTTTAGAGAGAGAGAGGAGGGAGGAGAGAGGAAGAGAAACTTTGATTTGTTGTTCCACTTATTGATGCATTCACTGGTTGATTCTTGTATGTGTCCTGACTGGGGTTTGGATCCTCAACCTTGGTATATGGGGATGACACTCTAATTAACTGAGCTATCTGGTCAGGGTTGAAAAATAAACTCACTTTGGGTATACATTTCCTCTGGGCCCAGATATTGTCACTGCTACTGCCACTCACCTGATTTCAGGGCCATGTGTCCCTTTATTTGAAGCTCCAGAGGCTGTTACACGCTGGAGCCATAAAATCTAAGATTCTGAAGGGATGAGCAGAATGCCTTTCTTCTGTGAAGTCAAAGAGAAGTGACTGTGAAAAGGGAGCTAAGAAAGAAGAACCAGCATAAGTCCACGGCAGGGACTTGGCACACAGATCGATTTGGGGGCAGACACATAAAAGGCAAAGATCTGGACATCTGTTTCTTTAAAGCTATATGTGTTCATTTACCTGTTCGGAAGCCTCTGTACAACCAACTCATAGGCAAACACACCTCAGTGTGAAGATAAAGGTACTACGCCAAACATTACCTAACAGACCGTGTTGATGAATTATTATGTGAGCCAAAGGAAAACAAACAGACAAAAATTAAAGCAAAACTATTCTTTGTGGATATATACACACTTAGTTATAATGCACTGTAAAAACCATGCATTGTATAAAACAAGTTCAAGAAAGTGGTTATCTCTGGAGGGAAGAGGGGATGAACTAGAGAGTATCACTTAAATCGCATTTGCAGCAGTTTATTTCTTTAAGGAGTACCAAGGACAGAGAGAGGGAGGGAGGGAGGGAGGGAGAGAGAGAGACAGAGACAGAGACAGAGAGAGCTTTATAATGGAAAATCCCACTGAATGGGAAATGGAAGAGGACAAAACTAGCTCCAAAGGACCCATCCTGCCACAGCATCAAAACCTCAAGTGAGGACTGTCAGCATCAAATACAAAATGACCATTCTCACAAAGACGGCGCCCAAAGTGAAGCAGGAAGCCCCTGCCCCCTCCCCCTCAAAGCTGAAGCCAAGGCAAATGCTTTGAAGGCACAGGCGGTGCTAAAAGCCATCCACAGCCACAAAAATAAAGATCCACACGTCACACACCTTCAGGAGGCCTGAGACACTGCAGCTTCGAAGGCAGCTCAGAAGAGCGCCCGCCCGCAGGAGAGACAAGCCTGACCACCGTGCCACCATCACCTCCCCTCTGAGCACCTAGTCCGCCGAAGAAGACAGCAGACAACAACGCGTTTATGCTCATTGTGGAGGTCAAGGCCAACAAGCACCGGATCAAACAGGCTGTGAAGATGCTCTAGGACAGTGATTGGGCCAAGGTCAACCCCCTGATCAGGCCTGCTGGACAGAAGAAAGCCTACGCTCCAGTGGCTCCGGACCATGAAGCTTTGGACGCTGCCAACAAAACTGGGATCGTCCAAACTGGGTCCAGCTGGCTAATTCTAAATAGAAACATTTTACATTGCAACCAGAAACCAAAAACAAGCAAGACGAACACGAACACGAACACTGCCAGAACGAAAAAGTTCTACAGCCACACTGAATTCGGCATCAAGAAAAAGGCAACTTGATGGCAGCAAAGCTGGGTGGCATTTCTGGTTGCCCTTCCCACCCAGCCCTGGGGGGTTGCGGTGGCGGCCAGCACTCCCGTGTGGGACCCGCGTGCCTGGGCTGAAAGGAACAGAGCAAACCTCACTGGGAAAGAAGTTTGGGTGTTTGAACCTATCTGCGGCCGACCTGAAGGCCTGCCTCAGTGGGCTCCTCTCTGTTCCACCTAATTTGGAACCCAGGAAGCAAAAACAGCAGGGGCGCCTGAAAAACACTGTACAGAGGATGAATCACCTGCAGCTGCCTAGAGAAAAGGTTACAGTTGAGACACAGGAAGAAAGCAGGAACAGAAGTCCCACACTGTATGATTTCTCTCATCTGACCTGCCCAGAATAGGTGCATCCGTTGAGACAGAAAGCAGACAGCGGGGTTACCAGGGTCTGGGTGAAGGGAGAATGTGCAGTGTCAGCTTCATGGGTACAGGGCTTCCTTTTGGGGTGATCGAAATGTTCTAGGACTAAATAAGGGTTGTGGTTGCACAACATTGTTAATGTTAAAAGTCACTAAGTTGGCCCTGGCTGGTAGCACAGTGGATAAGGCACCAGCCTGCGAACCCAAAGGTCACAGGTTCGAGTCCCAGCCAGGGCACATAACCAGATTGCAAGCCAGGTCTCTAGTCAGGTCTGTGGCTGGAAGCAGGTGAAACGCAACCGTACATTGATGTCTCTCTCCCTCTCTGCCTCTCTCCCTTCCCCTCTTTCTAAAATAATGAAATAAAATCTTTAAAAAAAAAAGCCACTAAGTTGCTGACTTTAAACTAGTTAATTTTATGTTTTGTGAATTTCACCTCAATAAAAAAATCACATACAGCCTACATATACCCAGTAAAACAATATAAGCACTTCCGCTAAAGCTAAGAGCAAGGCGATGTATCACCACTATTAGCTATTAATACACTGGAAATGCGACCCTGCTAACTTGATAAAGGACCAAGTAGGAATAGTCAATAATAGAGAAGAGAAAGGAAATTATAAGCAGTTCCCTAACATGATTAAAAATCAGACTTGCAAAGATTTGAGTAAGCATATGTCAAAAGTAAGTTTTTAGTCGCATGACTGATTACAAAATTTCTACCTGAAAATTGATAACATTCCAAAACACACACTTATGATAGCAGTGTTATTTGACTGAATATTTTGGGGAAATAGCTACACTCTCTCGAATACTTTCATTATAAGTACTACTAGAATACAATAATCAACTTCTAGCAATTTTTGCAAAGGAAATCATGACAAACACATGCAAAGCTGATGTAAAAGTACCATTCAGGTCTATTAGTTGAGGATTAATTGAATGAATAAAAGTACACACATCTCATGAAATACTATGCAGTTATTAAAAATGCTAACAATCTGCCCTGACCAGTTTTGCTCTGTTGGTTGGGCATTGCCCTGTGAAGTGAAAAGTCACTGGTTCGATTCCTGGTCAGGGCACATGTCTGGGTTTCAGGTTCAGTCCTCAGACGGGGCATGCGCAAGAGGCAAATGATCAATGACTCCCTCTCATTCTGTTCCCCAGGACTGCCTTATGAAGAATTTCAAACATATAGTAGTTTAGAGAATTCTCCATTTATTTGAATACCTGTATGCCTATCATATAGATGTTATCATGATTTTTGGTTCCTTTACTACAGCTCACTATGTTATTCTTCTACTCATCATTAATCCATCTTTAGTCTTTCGGATGTGGAGGAAATATGCCTGTTCTTATTTATCAGATACCTAGAAATTTTACTTCAGACTCATACCCAACAGAAGTAAAAACATGCCCACATAACAGCTTACACACAGAAGTTATAGCAGCATTATTTGTAGTAGCCCGAATGTGGAAACAACCCAAATACCCACCAGCTGATGAAGGAATAAACAAAATGAGCTGTTATCCACACAACGGAACGGTAGTCAGGTATAAAAACAAATGAAGTGTATGTACATACCACGGCACAGATAAACCTCCAAAACATGATGCTAAGTGAAAGGAGCCAGTCACAAGAGACTGCATGTTATACGACTGCATTTATATGAAATGTGCCAAATAGGCAGAGCTGCAGAGACAGGAAGTGGTTGCCTAGAAATGGGAGGAGTGGAAGGATAGGGTGGTAACTAGAGGACACAGGGTTTCTTTTCGAGGTGATAAAATGTTTTAAAATTGACTGTGCTGATGGTCGGATACAACCCTGCCCACAATAAGAACCACTGAATCGTACACTTTAAATGAATGAATTGTATGCTCTGTGATTAATAAACGTATTATTTTAATAAAGCTATGAGTAGAACTCTTAATTATACACTTACTGAAATAGGGGGAAATGTATAAAAGTTTACAACTTTCTTTGAAATACATTTTTTAAAATGTAAAAAGATGGGTTAATGACAAGCTGAGTTGTGCTAGATGGGTAGATATGTAATAACGGAAACAATAAAATCATAATAAAACCGAGGTGGTGGGCAGATAGGTATTCAAATGTAAAAGTCATGAAACTTTGTTGTATCTTTGAAACTTCATAATAAAATCTTGGGCAACGGGGAATTTAATAATAATGAGTTCAGTGAAGTGAGCAGTAACAAAATTTAAAATTTTAATGTAGGCCCTGGCTGGTGGATCAGTGGATAGGCACTGGCCTGTGAACCCAAAGGTCACTGGTTCAATTCCCAGCTAGGGCACATAACCAGGTTGCAAGCCAGGTCTCCAGTCTGTAGTTGGAGGCAGGTGAAAAGCAACCATATACTCATGTCTCTTTCCCTCTCTGCCTCTTTCCCTGCCCCTCTCTCTAAAAATAATAAATAAAAATCTTATGGCCCTGGCTGGTGGCACAGTGGATAAGGCGCTGGCCTGTGAACCCAAAGGCTGCTGGTTCGATTCCCAGCCAGGGCACATAACCAGGTTGCAAGCCAGGTCTCCAGCTGGGTCCATAGCTGGAGGCAGGTGAAAGGCAACCACACATTGATGTCTCTCTCCCCCTTTCCCTCTGTCTAAAAATAATAAGATCTTAAATAAAAAGTTTTTAAAAATCTGATTTAAAAAATCTTTAAAGAACTTTAAATGTAATTGCTCTTCCATGTAATAGTAAATGGAAAGAAAAGAACAAAAAGGTCAGAAGCAAAAAGACACCATTCACAACAGCAAAATTTAAAACTCAAGGTGGGAATGAGGAATAGGGAACCACACCCTTAAGTAAATATAGAATTATAACCTGTTCTTAAGCGTGACAACTGAATATTTAAGAAATTAAATTCTATCTAAGTGAACGCACACGTTGAGTGAGCCTAGACATAGTAGCACAGGTCTCTGTCTCTTGTTACACTGTTACCAGCAATTAAAAAAATAAGGGAAAAAAATGTATGTTTGTTATATGAATGTTCATGGCAGGAAATTAAGTGATGAGGCAAATTATACCAATGATTCAGCGATTTATTGAAATTGTGAAAATCAAGCATAAAAACGAAGACTTAAAGGAAACATTCAAAGACAGCACTGGGGAACAAAACTGGGGTCAGTGAGGTGTTATTTTACTTGTGCTAGAATGATGCTGAAAGGAAACATTTACCAACGGGTGTACGTGTCCCATACAGTGAACCTGCAGGAAGGGCAAAATCCGCATTTTAGTAGAAGCCTGAACATTTCAGATGCGCTTCATCCTCCACCTCCCACAAACTCTCCCGCCAGGATTGAAGCGGGGGCTAAGGAAAGCCAATGACTTGTGAGGAAGGCATCGTGTGAAACTCACCCTACCCACCAACCAGCTTCAGTTCTCACCCACCTGGCAACAACGGACACACCTGGACCTTCCCAAACACGGTTCCGGCCCCGTGAGCGCAATCGGGACACCCGGGCCCAGTCCCAGCTTCTCGGACTCCAGACAAGGCGCCGCCTCTTAACCCCGGAATCTGAACAGCCACGGCTTTCAAACACCAGTCCCCACCGCAGTCCTCCGTCCCAGGCTGGCACCAAACCCTGGCTAGGGACTTGCAGTCTTTCATCTTGAGAGGCCTTCCATTGTTCTATCAGAATTCAGAAGGAGACCGGCCAGACACCGGGGAGGTGCGGGAGGTCCGATCCTTTAGGATCCTTTATTCCCGCGGGCTCCCAGAGGAGCAGCTCTCCAAATTCTGGGCCCCGAGCTGGGGCAGGCAGCAACTTTTACCGCTGAGGCTTTACTCCCTAGCCTACGTGGCACAAGCCGGTGTAGGGAAACAAAAGTAGCAGTTAGACCTAGTTTTCCGCGCATTTCTTATCACGCAAGCTGGCTGCTGCCCAAGAGCCAAGGCCGTTAAGGGGGGCTTAGCCAGGGCCGTTAAGGGCGCTTCCTTACACCCCCCTTCCATTCGTTAAGGGGGGCTCCCTTACACCCCTCTTCCATTCGTTAAGGGGGGCTCCCTTACACCCCCCTTCCATTCGTTAAGGGGGGCTCCCTTACACCCCCCCTTACACAATCACAGACAGCCCAGCCACCTTGCGGCCTCGCGCACCATGGATGCCACGGCTCCCCCACCCGGACGCTCAAGGACACTTGGACCCTCTCATCCTCTTCCTCGGAGACGGATCCCCGCCCTCGCTCCCCCTCAACACAGAGGCAAGGTTTTCTCCTGACCCCACCGTGACCTCCTACAAGCAACACTTCCGAGAATTCTTTTTCTTGGGCACCCTCGCCCAGCCTCGGCTCTGAACTACGGCAGCCAACGGGGGCAGGGGTCGGAGGGATTTCTGTGGTGCACAGCCACTTGGACTTCCGGCTTCCAGGAAGTAAACATGTCCGCGTCCACTCTGACGGACCCTGGGAGCGGCCATCTTTCAACACTTGCCGTACAAAAGGCTTGATAGCCGGTTTGGCCAGGGTAACCCTGGAAACCTGGAAAGGCACCTTCAAACCCCAAGAACTGCATTAAGCTTTAGAAGCTTGAACGCGCACAGGACAAACGTGGAGTGGGATAACGTCCACCGCAGCGAGCTGGGACAAGAAGCTTTCCGCTTTATAGGAAGCAAGGTCTGGAAACGACATAGTGGGCGCGGCCATCTTAGGAGTTAGGTGTCCGTACAAATGATAACGACTTTATAGTGGAGGAAAAGGAGCAAAGGTACAGCCGAAAGGCAAATACCGGGAAACTATTTCTGGTAAGAAGAGGAATCTGGGACAGAAAAAAGAGTCTTCAGAAGCACTCATTGGGATAACACCCATCAAGGAACGTCAAAAGCAGCACCTGGAAGAAACCTAACTTACCTTTGGGGGCAGGACATGGTTACCAGCCAATGGAAAGAAGGATCCCGAAGGCTAGGCAGGGAGTTCTTGTTCCCCACGCACGATTAGGGGTTTCTTTCTGCCAGGGCTGATGCCAATATCTAGGGTGAGGCTTTGAGAACCAAAGGCCACTATTGCTAAAGGGGATGAATAACTCCAGAAAGAATAAAAAGCTGCGCCAGAAACAGTAAATAAGCAGAGCTGTATTACACAGCCATGATAATGTCAACGCTAAATCTGACTTTAAAAATTGTGGTCCTGTAGTCAAGAAATTTTTACCACGTTTAGTGAGCCATTTTCGCAAATGATCAAAGGTGAGGTGGAGTTCATAGAAGTCCCTAATTTATAGGCAGGGCATCGAAAATACAGGAGGCCCTGCCTCGCAATTGGGTGTGTGAAGAAGGGCAGGCGATGGGAAGCGGGCAAAGGTAAGTGGGTAGGTAGGCAATACTGGGATTGGGCCGTTAGCCTGTGGGGTCTGCCCTGACTCCAGGAAGATAGTTTCAGAACCGAACTGAATTGTAGGACACCCATGTGGTATCCACAGATTAATAAATAATTGCTTGGTACGAGAAAATCCCATGCATTTAGTGTCAGGTATATCCTGAGATAGAAACAAAGTTTAGCTTTAGTTGGTACTCCTTTTATTCAGCCACTTTGGAAAAACACTCTGGCAGTTCCTCAGACATCTAAACACATTTGCCATGCGACTCAGCAATGTCACTCCTAGGTTTATATCCAAGAGAAATAACAACTTACATCCACAGAAAAATCTGTGCATGTATAGAAGTGTTAGTTTAAATAGTCAAGAATAGAAACAACTCAAATATCCCATGTAGAGAAAATGAAAATGTGTCGTACCCATACAATGGAATATTATTCAGCTATCAAAAAGAATGAAGTACAGAAACAGGCTGTGACATGTATAAACTTTTTAATGTTGAGTGAAAGATGCCAGTCACAAAGACTGCATATTAATGATTGCATTGATAAAATGTCCAGAATAAGCCAAGTGACAGAGACAGAAAGATTAGTGGTTAAAGGTAGGGTGAATGGAGGTAGAATTAGTCGGTTTAAATTTGATGAAAAGAAAACTTGCCTAAAACAGAAAAGAGGGAAATAATTTATAAAATAAGAAGTAAAACTAAAATAAGATTTTTACTAACCCATAATAAGATGGGCAAAACTTAAAAGATTGGTGACGTGGTAAGGAAATAGGCATTCTGATAAGACTTTGCCAGTCTTTCTTCCCCCCATGTAAATGAGGATGATATTTATGCCCACCATCTATAGTCTTCAGAGTATTAAATAAGTACTAATGTAATTATTACTTTTGAAATATTTCCTTGTTCAAAAAAATGTGTATATACTAAATAAAAATTAGCTATTAGCTTTAAGTTGGCATTCCTTTTTTTTCTTTTTAAAAAGATTTTTTTTTTTATTATTTCTAGAGAGAGGGGAAGGGAGAGAGGCAGAGAGGGAGAGAGACATCAATGTATGGTTGCCTTTCACCTGCCTCCAGCTACAGACCTGGCTGGAGACCTGGCTTGCAACCTGGTTAGGTGCCCTGGCTGGGAATCGAACCAGCAACCTTTGCATTTGCAGGCCGACACCTTATCTACTGTGCCACCAGCCAGGGCTTTAAGTTGGCTTTCTTGAGGGAGGAGTGGTAGCACCCAGGAAAGTGTATTCATTACTAGAACATATTTGGACAATCTAGAATCTCCTACCCAAATAAAAAATTTTATTATCTCTGACTTGGCAATTCGAATTTTAATAACTTTTTTCATTAGATATTATATGTGAAAACATTTGAGGTAAAGACTGCAGAGAAATTGCTAACAATTTCTGCTCTATTTTACCCCATATGGACAAGGGCACTCGAGTTAAAGTTGTGAAGACCATTTTTAGGGTACGTAACCCGCAGTCTTCTCAGGTCACGAGCAACTGAATAAAGCACCCATCAAGATTCAATCCTTGTCCCTACTTATTGGTTCTGATAATGACAAGCAGCACCGACCTGACCTTTCCAGTTTCAAAGTCACAACCTCCCATCTAGGTCAGGAACATAGCCCCTCCCTCCTTCGAACTTCCATTCTCCCATTTTGCTTCCACCACCAATTCTGGCAGAAGATAAGTTTCCTTCAATCAAGTGTGTTTACTCTGCCCACAGTGTTACTCTGCCCACATCCCGCCTTCCTCTGACCACTGGGGCTTCTCCACACCTATACTGTTCTCCAAAAGCATTCCCACACGCCCCTCTCTCTACCTTTGTCCAACTCCCTATCCTGTTTGGATACGTACACCTTCTTCAAGGTGGCCAGGCCCACTGTCCTGGGGGGGCAGCTTCAAGGTGTCAGCAGCAAACCAAAGCTTCAGGTACTGGGCTGAAAGGGCATAGAACCCCGTCCCCAGAGACAGGCTAGAGCGTGTGAATCACCCTTCATGAAGCTTGCAATAGACATAACGAGGACAAGTTACCTTGTGCAGAAAGTACATTTGTTCAGCAGGTTTTCCAAGAAAGTGGCTCTCACAAAACTTTCCCAGCAGGGAAGCCCGCCATACGCAATCATACTGTCGTGTCTCTCAAAGACCCAAAAGTGGGAATGGTATCTTCATCTGTGGAAGGAAGCCCCAGGATGGTGGTTGGCTGCCTGCAGCCTTGGATGCCACGGAGGTTAAACTTGAGCAGTGAGGTGAGCCTGAAGGTGACGGACCATGGCTCTTTCCACACAATCAGTGTGCGAAGGATCTAGGAAGGGGTTTGAATGGAGCGTTCCGTGGACATTGGGGCTTTGTTGTATGGGAGGGCTGTGGGGAATTCTTGAGAGGAGCAAGGCATTGTGGGGAGGATGATGAGCAATGGTGCATGCCTAGGGATGAGCAGGGATTGGAGTGGCTTGGTGTTAGCCTTGGGTGGGGGAGGTCAGTGACTTGGGTGGTTTTGGAGTCTAGTCAGTGATTGGTACCACCTAGGGGGTGGGTCAATAATCGGGATGTACTTGGGGGACAGATGCAAAGCCAGGGTGTGTGTGTGGGGTGTAGTTCGTTGACTGGGGCCTATGTCCTAAGACATAGTCTGCAGGATCCGACTATGTCCTAAGACATAGGCCCCATCCCAATGATTGGGATGTCTTGAAGGAAGTCCGTAATTGGTGTGTCAGTGCCTGAAAAATGTCTGAAGATCAGTTCTTAGGATGACCTTGGGGAATGGGAGCATCTCTGAAGGCAGGTCAAAAACAGGAATCCTTGAGGGTCAATGGGGGGAGGTCAGTGACTGACACAACTTTAGTAAGTAGTGTAGTGTTTTTGACATCCTTGACTTAGGTTAGGGTTTGGCACTTACTTGGGGGTGGGGGTGAGTGATTGGAGCATCTTTGGGCCTGGTCTTCTGGGGATGTCAGTGCCTAGGGTACATTATTTCTTGTCATGTGGGGTTCTCCAGTGGTCGCTGAGAGTCATGGGGTCTGGGTTTTTGGATCTGGATGGGCCAGTGAAAATCTGATAGAGCTCATACACTGAAGTGGTCATAGGGCCTGTGTTTTGGGTATGTTGTTCAGTAAGGCACTGATGCCTGAAAGATTTAGGGGAGTTGGAACTTGAGAGGTCTGCATGGTGGAGAGTTTTAAGGTTTTGAAGGCTACTGATTTCTCTTAAGATATATTGGTGCCTTCTTCAAAATGTGCTTTCCAGCTTCCTCTGTCCTCTAAATCACCTCTCCTTCTCAGTCTCCAAAACATGAAAAATGCTGTGAAATGATCAAGGTCTAAGCCAATAAAATGCTTATTATGAACTCTTGTCTTCAGATTTACTGCATTTATCTCTGGGATCTTTCTTGGTCATTCTGACACATGAGAGGACCTTCCCACATTGTAAATCCCAGTAGTCAGAAATACGTTAAAATGTTGGCATATTTTCTTCTCTATACTTTTCTATGACTTGCTTTATTACAAAGATATGGTAACACTGCATGAGTGACTTATAATTTGTTTTTTAAAAGAAATGTAACTGTATATATAAAATTGTTTCAATATTATCAACTTATGGTACAAAGTCTTGTTGATAGCTGCATGGTATTTCTTATTGTGATCTCCTTTCAATGTTGACTAAAGTTACATGAAATCTGTGCAATAATTTGGACAGGCACGGTACATTAAAATATTCATATAAGTCTGGATATTGCTTAAGTTTATTCCAGATCGTACCTATGGTTGTCTTTACCTTGAACATTTTTTTTTTAATTTCTGCATTTTGTCCCCCTTGAACTTTTTATTATTTTTCAATTTTCTGATAGGTATAAAAACAATTTATCTTTCTTTTCCTTACTGAAGTCTTATCACTGCTGTGTTTCAATTGTCTTGCTGGTTTTCCAGGTAAGCAGTCAAAAGATCTGCAGATAAGTTGAACTCAGAGAAAAGTGTGTGTAGTTTGGACTTGGGCAGACCAATGTTTTTATCCATCTTCTACCTTTTTTGTGAACTTGGGCATCATGTTCTCTCTGAGATTCTTTTCTCATTAAAAAAAACAAACAAAACAAACAAACAAAAACTTACAAACTACTCATACTGTTAAAATACCTAGCACACGGTAGGTACCCAAGATAGGTTAGCAACAGTATTTTTAGGCTTTAAACATTTTTTCATTTCACTTTACATGTTTTCCTATTTTTTTAGAATGGTCTTTCTCTAAATACAGATTTACTTTCAAGTTTTGGTAAAATTATATAATTTAATGGAGATAACTTTGTTGTTTGTGTTTATTATAAAATAGTTATGCATATTGTAAACTATGAATATATATTACTTTTAATCTTTAGATGATCATATTTACCTACCTCAAGAAAACATAATTAAACTTTAGATATTACATACATATATGTGCGTGTGTATATTTAAAATATATATACATATATACACATGAGAAGGACTCATACAACTCAGAAAAACCTGTTATACTCACAGTTCTAGTTTATTATACCAGTGAATTTCTGTAATCCCCAGGTTCTGGCTTTCTGGTATAACATAGTTCCTATCAGGGGAGAAAATAAAGGCACCAAGATTAACACCACATCCTTGACCAGAGGCCCTGTACTAGAGTTTAAGGGAAGAGCCCATAATCAACACTAGAGCAGCTATTAGAGTTGCTGGTCATAGCTAAGGACTCCAGAAAATGTCCAGAAAAGGTCCAAGTGAGTTGTTTATATTTATTTGGCTTTATAGTGGATCTGAGGAGACTTAATGTATATGTTAAAAGAACACGTTTATGCAATATTTATGAGAATTACTCTATACCGCTTCGCAAAACCGATGTAAATCTATCTTCTTTGACTTGGGTGTTCGCTACCAAAATGGTAGAGCTGACATCATATTTAATGACGAAAATTGGAATTTTCACAATGGGATACATTTTGGCAATGGGATACATACATCTGCTGCTACTATTTCTGCTAAATACGCTGCTGGGGGGTCTTAAGCAGCACAGCTTGACAGTAGTAAAACCTAAAGATTTTAAAATTGGAAGTGAAGAGCCAACATTGTCAGTGTTTGCAGATGATGTGACCGTTTTGTGGAAAGGCAGAATTTACAGACAACCACATAGAATAAGACAGTCCAGTAGGACTGCAGGGGACTTGGTCAGTAATCACCTTCAGTCAAGTGCCAGGCACCAGCAATAGCCAGACATTTTGGAAAAGTGCTCTGTTCACAATAGAAATGACAAGAGAGTTCGAAAAAGTCCTACCACTTTATTGAAAGACCTTTAAAATGACAAAATAAAGGAAGATGTGGACTAGTTATTAAATGTGAAGGCTCGGTATCACAAAGGTAACTTTCGCCTCCAATAATTGTCTTTTAAGTACCAAGAGGCAGATAAACATTGTTGAACATGCAAGAACTTAGTATGATTCCTAAGAACTTCTTTAAAAAATTATTGAGGCCCTGGCTGGTGGCACAGTGGATAAGGTGCCGGCCTGAGAACCCAAAGGTCGCTGGTTCGGTTCCCAGCCAGGACACATAACCAGGTCTCCAGCCAGGTCCGTAGCTGGAGGCAGGTGAAAGGCAACCACACATGGATGTTTCTCTCCCTCTCTCCCTCCCCTTCTCTCTAAAAATAAATAAATAAACAAAATCTGTTAAAAATGATTGAAACGTGAATTTTACCTAGGAGACATGAACAGATAAACAGTGGCAAACTAACTGAGTGCAAACATTGAATCCATTTAACCATAGATTAAAAAAAAAAGCCTTTAGTAGATTTATTATAACTTCTGCATGAGAAGTTTAGTGATAGAGCCTAATACAATTGCTAAGGAAAAACTATATTGAAATTATAAAACTAAAAACAAACAAACAAAAAAAAAAGGCTGCTGGGAAAATAATGTAAAAATGGGGAAGGGGAAAGGGGTAAAGGACATGTCAGAACGTTGGTAACATTTTAGTCTAGGGAAGGAGGTAAATACCATATAAATGGACTTCAAAAAAAAAAAAAAGCCCTGGCTGATGGCATAGTGGATAAGGTGCCGGCCTGCAAACCCAAAGGTTGCTGGTTCGATTCCCAGCCAGGGCACATAATCAGGTTGCAAGCCAGGTCTCCAGCCAGCTCTGTAGCTGGAGGCAGGTGAAAGGCAACCATACATTGATGTTTCTCTCCCTCTCTGCCTCTCTTCCTTCCCCTCTCTCTAAAAAT
>PVIW01009873.1:0-48544 GCA_004026585.1 Noctilio leporinus
TGATCTTAGGGGGAAAGCTTTCAGTTTTTGTCCATTAAGTATGATGTTGGCTTCAGGTTTCTCATAGATGGCCTTTATGATGTTGAGGTATGCTCCCTCTATTCCCATTTTGCTGAGGGTTTTTATCATAAATGGTTGCTGCACTTTATCAAATGCTTTTTCAGCATCTATTGATATGATCATATGGTTTTTATCTTTCGATTTGTTGAGATGGTATATTACATTGATTGATTTACGAATGTTTAACCATCCTTGCATCCCTGGGATGAAGCCCACTTGATCATGGTGTATGATCTTTGTAATATACTGCTGAATCCGATTGGCCAATATTTTGTTGAGAATTTTAGCATCTATGTTCATCAGAGATATTGGCCTGTAGCTTTCTTTCTTAGTTAGATCTTGCCCTGGTTTTGAGATTAGAATAATATTGGCTTCATAGAAAGAATTTGGGAATCTTCCCTCTTCTTGAATTTTTTGGTATATTTTGAGGAGGATAGGAGTTAGTTCTTCTTTAAATGTTTGGTAAAATTCACCTGTGTAGCCATCTGGACAAGGGCTTTTGTGCTTTGGGAGATTTTGGATTACTTCTTTAATTTCATTAGTTGTTATTGGCCTATTCCGGCTTTCTGCTTCTTTTGGGTTCAGTTTTGGTAGAATATACATTTCCAGAAATGTGTCCATATCATCCAGATTGTCATATTTTTTGTCATAGAGTTGTTTGTAGTAATTTCTTACAATCTTTTGTATTTCTTTTTTTTCATTATTTTAATTTATATAAAATTTTCATAATGAAGATTTTATTTCATTATTTTAAGAAGGAGAAGGGAGAGAGGCAGAGAGGGAGAGAGACATCAATGTATGGTTGCCTTTCACCTGCCTCCAGCCACAGACCTGACTGGAGACCTGGTTTGCAACCTTGTTATGTGCCCTGCTGGGGAATCGAACCTGCGACCTCTGGGTTCGCAGGCCGGCACCTTATTCACTGTGCTACCAGCCAGGGCTCAATCTTTTGTATTTCTGAAGTATCAGTTGTGATTTCTCCTCTTTCAGTTCTGATTCTGTTTATTTGGGTCCTCTCTCTCTTTTTCTTGATGAAGCTGGATAAGGGCTTGTCAATTTTGTTTATTTTTTCAAAGAATCAGCTCCTGGACCTGTTGATTCTTCGAATTGTATTTTGAATCTCTGAGGGAAGGTCTTTACAAAATATAAAACATAGTGCCTATCTAGAATACATACTAACTAATTCTTATGGGTCAATAACAAAAAAATAATAATAATAAAAATTAAGCACTAGAAGTAATCAGAAATTGCTCTGAAGCATAAATGGCCTACAAAATTTATAAAAATGTTAATAATTAGGGAAATGGAAACTATAATGGCAATAATATACAATTTCACATTCAACAGATGGGCAAAGTTAAATAATGCCATGTTCTGACAAGGATATTGGTTGATGGAATTTTCATTGTTACTACCACTCTAGAAATCAGTTTGATGTAACCTAGTTAAAAAGGAAAGGAATGTATACATCCTACAACTCCCAATTCTACTACTCATTATCTACCCCAGAAGAACACTTCCACATGTATATCAAGATATATCTACAAAAATGTTTTATATCAGTGTTGTCTGTAACAACTAAAAGGCACCATTCCCCTCCCCCATATCCACAAGTGGAATGGTAATTTTCAGTATACTCATACAATGATTAAAATATAGCAGTGAATATGAAATCTCTATAGCCATACACATCAAAATAGAATAATGCAAAGTCAACATTTTGAGCTCAAAGGAGCAATTCATTAAAAAAAATAAAGAGTAGCATTACATTTTCTCAAAATATTTGCTATCTTAGTCTGAATAACAGCTACACAGATATTTATGTAACTTTAAAAAAATTACATGTTTTCTCTGACAGGTAAGGCTCATTTGGTTGCGGGTTGTTCCACAAAGCAAAAGGTCACCATTTGGACTCCTGGTCAGGGCACATGCCTGGGTTGCAGCTGGTCCCTGGTCAGAGTGTCTGAGGAACAGCCAATCGATGTTTCTCTCCCATATCAATGTTTCTTTCCCTCTTCCCTCCTCCTTTTCTGCTCTCTAAAAATTAAATTAAAAAACATTTTTTAAAAGTCTCTGACTTAAAAATAGACATGTTTATGTTTTGTGCACACTTCTTATGCATGCTGTATTTTAGACTTTTTTAAAAAATCAATGTGTAAAAAGGCATTTTGGGATGATAAAGGAAGAAAGCAGGTAAGAAGAGAAAGCATTCTGGGGATTTTACAGAGTTTACTTTTAACTTCCTTTCAGTACCCTAGATTTTTTTTTGTTTCATAATTCCTATCTTTTGCCTAACTGAAAAGTCCTCCCTTACCCATCAGATTTCTCTCTCCCTCTTTTCTCTCTCTCTCACACACACACACAGGCTGGGGAGGTTTTGATAAAACAATTAGTAAAAACAAAATAACTGGTTCGCTATAACCTCTTTGGAAGACTGAGCATTAAAGTGTCATGTTATGTACATTCATAATGATGTATGAAGTTTTAGAAGGAAGACAACATCAGCAAGGTCAGTAGCATTGGCATTGGTAAAGGGGACACTGGAGGTGATAACAGTGAGTTAAACCTTGAAAATAAGTAGCATTAACTGAAGAAGCAACACTGTCAGTGGTTACTATTGACAGCGATAGCACTTTAAGAACAGATAACAGCACTGGTTGGTGTGGCTCACTGGATTGAGTGCCATGGTGCCTGTGAATCAAAGGGTCGCTGGTTCAATTCCCAGTCAGGGCACATGCCTGGGTTGCTTGCTGGCCAGGTCCCCAGTTGGGGATGCACTAGAGACAACCACATATTGATGTTTCTCTTCCTTTCTTTCTCCCTCCCTTTCCCTCTCTCTAAAAATAAATAAATAAAATCTTTAAAAATAAATAAACCTGGATAACAACTAAAATTACATCAAGGAGTATGGCACTAAAAGAAATAAAAAAGGAAAATAACAGGCGAAAGCAAGATGCAACATAACACCATTCAGAATAAGTTCTTAAAGTACATGTGAAACAGTTATTGGGGACTCCCAGCACAATTTCAGGAAAACTTAGGGAATTTTAAGTACTTTGTTGAAAAACAAACTGAATGCAAAGGCTTCAGGCTTTGCTAGCATTGCTTGTAGTCATGATATTTAAAATATATTATTTCACTATACCTATCCATTTCTTACACCCAAGTCACTGCAGTCTTAGAATGGGTTATATCAATTTGCAGACATAAATACATACACTTCCCATAGTAAACATTGTTATAATAATTTGGAACCATATAACCAAAAAATATTGTCTAAATGGCTTTGGTGTTGGCTTAGTGCTACAAACAAAATTTATGGTATTGTTTCCTAATGATAATTCATTTTGGGTATTAAATAACCATCTTATAAAGGGACATTTGCAATATACCACATTAAGGCCCTGGGTGGTGACACAAGGAAAAGGTGCCAGCCTGCAAACCCAAAGTTTGCTGGTTCAATTCCCAGCCAGGGCACATAACCAGGTTGCAAGCCAGGTCTCCAGCCAGGCCCGTGGCTGAAGGCAGGTCAAAGGCAACCATGCATTGATGTCTCTCTCCCTCTTTATCTCTCTCCCTTCCCCTCTCTCCAAAATAATAAATAAAACCTTTTTTAAAAAGAAATATACCATACTTATAAATTGGGGGATGCCCATATATGAACAAGGGAATTTACAGAAGGTGTAATTTGTTGATAAAGATTAATTAGAAAATTAGTAGGGCCATTGTGTGTTTTAAAAGTCTGCAAAAGAAAGCAGTACATTGGTTGAATGGGTCTGTTTGAAGAAGGAAAGTAATCACTGCCCACAAAAAAGGAGAATAAGAAAGACAGTTCCCTAGGAGGAAAGAGGGAAACATGAATGCTGTCAATTCTTTTCCAGCTGAGTTAAAGAAATGGCCATCGATGGGAGAGGCTTGGAGTTCAGAGTAAGTGACAAGCTGTGAAGGCAATGCAGCTCCTAAGCGCCAACGCCAAAGCAACACCACCACCACCACAATACCTCATGGTAAAGTCAAGCAGTAATTCTGAGAGGTAAATTTAATTCTGTTTATGTCTACTTTGCTGTTGTTGTTGTTTGTTTCATTTTGAAGAAATCAAAGTCCAAATTTCTCATGTAATCAGCTAAGGTCAACTTCACATTTTATAGATTCTTAAAAGATTAGTTACCTGACAGAATGACAGGAGTTAGTTTTGCCAGTTTCAAGTCACTGAATTTAAGTCACTGAAATAATATTGCTTTGGTAAATTAAGGTTATTAATATAATTCCAAGGGAAGAATACCTATCTTGAATTTCAGATTTCTGTCAGAACCGGAGCTAGAGAGGGTTTTGGAATGAGAAAGTAAGAAGCTATGCCGATCCGGCAATATTTCATGCAACTCAAAGCAGTGTAGAGGGAAAGGATACATTATACAGGGAGGTCCTCTGTGGATTTATTAAAATCCAGGAAACATATTAATGTAATTGCATAAGAATGCTTTATAAACATCATACACAGATAGGAAATAAGAAATTAGGGTAACGTTTTCATTGGTTCTTATAATATATACTATCAATATCAGTTTAGGTTACCTTCACATTTTATAGGTCCCTGCCCCCCATCAAAATAGCTGTTAAAATATTTCATTTAAATGGTTTCTGAGGGAGAAACTATATATTGTAATTAATTATTTACTTGAAAACCATCTGTGTGTATGTGTGTGTATGTATGGTATGGTTTTTGATGTGGGTAAGAATTCAGATTGGTACTTGTGGTGAGATTTTTATTGCAGTCATGAATGTGCATGTGTTAGAAAGCTACCTTTTACACATGCTCACTGAACAATATATACTGAGCAATGTCAGTTGTGCTTCTATGTATGTCCAGGACACAGCAAAGAGAAAAATTCCTTCCCATGTGCATTTTACATTCTATTTCATAAAAGTTTTCTAAGACTTATATTTTCTTTCCTTAAATAAGCAGTCTTTCACAGTATTTTAAAATTACAAATTAGCAATTACTAACTAAATTGTGAAAAAGTACGGAAATGTAATTTTTTATTGTTAGCATTAACATTAAGAATGGCTATCAAAATTCATTGTTGTAGTCAATTTCATTCACAACTCTCAAAGAATTTTAACATTATAATTAATTTGATATCATTAAGAGATTCAGATAAGTATTATTGTTTTGGTTTACAAATGAGGAGACTGTAACATAGAAGTTAAATTTACATTTTCCTCTATGCCTCAATTGAGCTCTTAAGAAGCCCCATAGCTATTGTGAGGTTTTCAGCTCATGTATTGCTGACTACCTCTGTGACACATTTTTCACTACCTGATAGATATTGTTTGTGAAGTGATAGAGAAGAAATCTTTGTGGGGATTGGGTTCCAAACAATGTTATGTAGTCAATTTGACTTTCTCAGCAAATTATACTGTAAAGTAGACTGGAACATGCTCATTTCTACATAGATATAAAGCCAGATATATATTTGGTCCCAAGAAAACAGGATCATTGTTCTAAGGCCACCTGATTCTATAACTTGGAAGTCCAAGTAAAATCTTAAATATAATTCCTTCAACAAAACAAAAACTAACCAACTGAAAGAACAAGAAAACAAGCCCTGGCTGGCGTGGCTTAGTGGATTGGCACCAGCTTGTGAACCCAAGGGTTGCTGGTTTGATTCCCAGCCAGGGAACATACCCAGGTTGCAAGCCAGATCTCCAGCCAGGTCCTTAGCTGGAGGCAAGTGAAAGGCAACCATACGCTGATTTGTCTCTTTTTCTTCCTCCCTCCCCTTCCCTTCTCTCAAAAAATAATAAAATCTTAAAAACTAAAGAACAAGCAAACAAACAAACAAAAAAATGAACGTTTCTCTTCACAGTAAACTGACAGAGTAATCGTTATATCGTAAAGAATGCATTAAAACTCAATTACTTCTTTAAAAAAAGGTAACCAATTCTATTAGTCAGTGAGTAGCTAAGAGTTTAAAACAAACCAACAAGCACACCAGGTGGCTGAATAGAGGGACTATAATATAACAAGTACCGTAATGATGTTAGAATTGCTGATACAAAAAAAAAAAAGGGGGCTGGGGGGGGGGCCAGGGGGGGGGGTGGTTAGGTAAGGCAAGCAGAGATCAGCAGAATTCAAGAAGTGACTAAACCCAGCTCTGGAGGCACATAGTAAGGAGGTAGAATAGGAGCCTGGGTTGATAGGTTTGAGCAGTGAAGCCAGACATAGACATTGCTCTCTGATAATCATTCAAATAAGGTCCAATTATCCTCAAACTCTCATTTTTCTGAGAGATCAAAATAAATACCTTTTCTCCAATCCTTGACACAAGTCTGCCAATCTAGTTTTTCAGACCAACTATAGTCCCACTAAATATGAATCAGTATCTTAGAATGTGCTTTTCCTTCCATGTGAAATGAACAACTACATGTATTTCCGAAGTTCAGCTCACTGGGCATGTTTTCCTTTAGGAATGTTGTGATTGGGTTATTGCAGTAGCTTTTTAACTAATTTTATTCTCTTTCTACCTCCCATTTTCTAGTCCACATGACAGCTAGTGATTTTTTTAGAACATGATGTGTATCATAACTGTCCTCTGCTCAAAATTCCAGAGAAATTCCTGATTACTGAAAAGAAAGCTAATATATTAACCTACTCAAAAGACCACACATGACCTGGCCTTGCCCTAACTCTGTGAACAGTTCCCTAGTATTGTCCAAGTTAAATAGTTAAAGACCTTATATTACAAAGACTATTTTATATTGCAATAGACAGTATTCTGTATTAATGCTCCTGAAGTAAAGAGCTACAAGAATTTTTAAGAGCTAGGGTAGGGGATAGCATAGCTCACTTGTATTTGCTAATTGTCCTTACCCAAAGGAAAAGTAAAATTTCACCTCTCTTCATGAGAACTGTGCTCACAGACATTAGGCTCAGATTCATCCAGAGACTAGGAATAGGAGTGCTCTCTCTTTCAAAGAGATGGTTCCCATATCCTTAAGGAAGACATTTTCTGGGCTGTAAACTGTTAACCAACTGGGAGATTTGCATACATTTCAAAGAGGCAAAGAAAAAAATTACAATTGTAAATTTATCAAGTTCATGTTTTAAGAAAAGGGATGGTCTGTAACTAGAGTCAGGAAGAAATTTATCCAAAGTTTAGTCATTTTAGCTAAGAAAATGTTAAGAGTTTCTTGGTCAGTATATGCTCTTTCATATCCTCAGTGTCAGAAACACTACTTCTTCCTCAAACACATTTCTGTTTCATAATATTTGTATTTGCTGGACTGCTTGTCTGGGCTATTATTCTGCTGACTTACTAAAGGGTTTGTTCTTTAATTCCTTTCTGATTTGTGCTCACCTGTCAACTTACCAGAAAGGCCTTTCATGATCACCCTATTTAAAGCATCCACCTTTCTAGCAATCTCTATACCCATTACGGTGCTTCATTTCTCTCTATATAACTTAAAATATGCGACATAGTATCTGGCTCACTTCCTCCACGGCTCACTTCTACTTCTGTGTCTTTCTAAATAAACTTTTGCTTGTATTTGAATCTTGGCTGTGAATTCTTTCTTAGCCTAAATTCAAGGACCAAGGTTTAACACCTGGTGCTGTTCACCATCAACAATAGGTGCTCAATAAATCCTTGTTGGATAAATGAATTAATGAATCGGTTACTTACATTATTTCAGTTTTCCAAACAAGTTAATTAAAGCATAAAAAGTACTTAGAGCCATAGAGTCATTAAATGTCAGTTATTTATTAATCTACATAACATAACATTGCCTGATCCCAAATTTAATTGTTAAACTACTAATTAAAAATTGGATTAGAAGTTGTAAATTTTCAACAAGTTCACTTTATAATTTCATTACATATAATTTACTATGATAAAGCAAAGTGGCCATTCAGGTTGCATATCATTTTTGTGTTCTCTCAACAAATTATCCGTAACATGTATTACAGTGTCTGGCCTAAGATAAAAACTATGCAAATAATCACTGAATGAATGAAGAAATCAATGACTGGAATTACGTTGTCTGGATTTGTGTCACTTCTTATGTAAATGGAGATATGTGGCTAATCTCTCTGAATCCGGAAATTATCTGCAAAATAGGAATATAGGCTAGATATTCTCTAGCAGTGATGACTTGCTAGCCAAAATTTATACGCCCCGTTCCATATTTATATAAATTTAATGTATAATCTAAATTTACATAAAGTTTCATATTTTACACCTCATATAAAATTAGTAATTTATAAAACTTTGAATATAATTTTCTGTGTATAAAACAGAAAGCAGTAGTAAGGTACTGATTATTTTCCATTTTCAGTGCCATAACCCAAACTCCTAATTAGCAAACACTTTTAATGGCCATGGTTTCCAAGTGGTCTTCAGTTTTCAATTCCTTTTGTTCTTTAATTGACTCTCAACAATATTGTTCCTTGGTTATTTTTATTTTAGGATTTTATTATTTTTAGAGAGAGGGGAAGAGAGAGAGGCAGAGAGGGAGAGGGACATCAGTGTGTGGCTGCCCGTCACCTGCCTCTAGGTCTGGAGACTCAGCCTGCCACCTGGCCATGTGCTCTGGCTGGAATTGAACCCTTGGGTCCATGGGCCCTAGTACCCTACCCACTGTGCCACCAGCCAGGACTGTTCCTTGGTTATTTTTCAATCATATATTAATCCTTTAGGATGTGCTTGATAAAATTGCATAACTGGCTTTCAGTCTTTTCCAAACATACCTATTTAAGGTTCATCTTCTAGTGCTCCCCAATGTAAATCCTCCAGTTTAACTAGATTTCTCACCCACCCTCTTAAAACCAACTATGTTTATTCAACCCTCTGAATCTTTACCAATCTCTCCACCAAGTTTCTTTCTTTTCACGTGTACTACCAATCTTTTTAAGGTCTACACAGTAATATATTTTTCATTGAATAATTCACTGTTCATCTACCTAATTATTGATTTTGTCTATTTATACTTTGGTTCATAATATTTCATATCAAGATTGAAAAATGCTTAATTTATATTCTACTGTGAACCTAATCTTTCTTCTATCATTAGATAGGACAGTCTTTTCCAATAGTCTTATGATAAGAAATCCTGGATATTTTGTGAAAGAGGGATTCAGCCTTAAATAAACAATTAGCAAGATAGGGATAGAAACTTAGACCCACTGATCTATCTCTCTCTTGAACAGTCAGCTTACATCATTTAAATCTTAAAAATGTCTCTTTATGTATATAATAGTTCTTCTATACTATGTTATTGGAAAGAGGGGTCCATATAAAGGCCATTAATCAAGATCAGTATTTTATTAAAGCCCACAATCTCTGAAAACAAACAAAAACAGAACCTAAAATTTCAAATATTCAAATGCATCTCTAATAATAATATTTTTGAAACAATGATCAAGAAAGAAACAAGTCTGGCATCAGTGGGGAGTGGTACTTTAAGTGCTCTGTACTCTGCTGATCAACAATAAAAAAGAAAAACTTTAAAGGTTTATATTTAGAGATAACATATTTGTCAAAAAAAATGTGTTAAAGTGTAACAATGTAGAAAAGATGTTCCTTTTAGTTTGATTCGATTTAGTACAAAATTATTAAAACAGAGATGTCAGAGCAGGGAAAAATTATGGTGGCAGTCTAACATTGATTGTTTGACTGGATTATTAACCTGCTTATTTTAAGGAGCAAGGTAAATGATCTTTAAATAAATTAATGCAAAAATCAAGCATTAACCTGCTTAAAAATACTGATGGCAACAATAATGTTAAATAAAAATATTTTGCTGGTATATATAGAAAGAAGTGAGTAACAAAAATAACTTCAAGTGTTTGGGAAATTTTTTCAGACATACACAACATAAAAGTTAATAAAAAATTACATATTTCCTACCAATGGCATCATGACAAAGCAGTGTTTCCTTTTTACAAAATATTCTTCAATAACCAGAAAAATAGAATTATTAGCCTGTGATTGAATTCTTAAATATTGGCCCTGGCTGGTGGCTCAGTTGAATGGCTCTGGCCTGCAAACCCAAAGGTCACTGGTTCGATTTCCAGCCAAGGCACATAACCAGGTTGCAAGCCATGTCCCCAGTCAGGTCCTTAGCTGAAGGTAGGTGAAAGGCAACCATACACTGATATTTCTTTCCCTTTCTTCCTCCCTCCCTGCCCATCTCTCTAAAAATAATGAATAAAATCCTTAAAAAAAAACCTAATTTTTAAATTTCTTAAAATTTATTTGTAGGAGCTAAGGTAGCAAGGTTTGATAGAGTCCAAAATCATGGATAAATAAACTGTAGGACAACTAAGCAGCATAAAACTAATCACTATTATAGAGATAAAATATACATTTCAACAGTATTGCCTGCTTAATTTTTCACATACTTAATATGTTCTTAAAATAAAGTACTGTTATGAACATTTTACATTCAAGTATAAAGCAAATAAGTAAAGCTGGTTTACTATAATAACTTGAATATTTTGTTGCAAAACTTTTCAAATTAATATTTGAAATTAAATGAATAAATAGCCTCCATGATTTACATAAAACACTTTTTCTCTTCTAAACATTTACAGAAATGCCAACAGCATATAAACAAAGGAATAAACACAGATTATTTCGTATTTATCTTCTCAGTCAAGTTCAAGTGTTCTGTCAATTAGAACTTAAACTAATTCAAGACATCTGCATAATGTGTTCTTATTAGTGCTATAAGAGGAATCAGGGTTGATAAACAGATACAGGAACATAGTGGCAGCCTAAAAATGAGTTATGCTACCAGGTGGCATGCTGAATGTTAGGCTTAAATTGGGAAATTTCAGAAATGTTTTAGTGTACAGGTGATTATGATTTAAAAAAAAAAAAAAAAAAAACTTTTAGCATTAGAAGAGCAATTTGAAATAATGTAGCAGTCCAGTAACTTAAAATAAGGACAATATATATAGTAAAAACACTCATTTCTTTATCAATAGCCTCCTTTAGACTCTTTGCTGTTCACAGAGCTGTGGGTTTGGAGGAGTGAGGCAGACCTTTTAAATGTGACGGGCTCCTCCTAGAAGCTTGGCAATTCCCATTGCTTGCTGGTTCTAATTCCCCGGAGCTGGCAGCCAGCCGGCACAGCTGGTCAAGGAAGCTATTGTACGGCCCCTTCTCTAGCTGCTGCAGCTGCTGAGAACAAACCTGGGCTACTTACCTGGCCCTGGTGGGATTCTTTCTTTTTTGCTCATCCACCTGGCCCACCACACACAAATCAATTCTAACTTCCGTTCCAAGTACACAAGGCTTTTCTAGTATTCGAAAATTAATATCTCTGAAAATATTTTATATTCAGAGAATGCCTCAATAAATGAAGGTCAAGCATAATTATGAGATGATCCATTCGTAAGAATGAGACCATTATGGACATGGCTAGGAATAGAATTTACAGAAGGTACTACCTATCAGAGCATGTCTTGAATGTGATTATGCACATTCATCTGGATGGATAGGGGTCAGCACATCCCATTGATCTCTGCTTTCTGAATTGCATTAGTTCTGGGGTCAGCAGCTGTATTATCTGGACTATTAATGTTATTGTGCTGTGGTAAATCCCTGATAGTCAAGGAAAAAGCTAATTGGAGATCAGCATAGTTATTACCCTTGCTTCCATTACTCCTGCCGTACTGGCCCTAAAAGCTTTTCTAAAATATACACATGTAACTTAAGGTTATTGATAGTTAGCTTGCACAATCCTTATGCCTTCCACCTTCACAAAAGTTATATAAAATTTATCTTATTCAGGGTAACATTCTGTAACTTGCTTTTTTTCCCCATTCAACATTCTGCTTAAAAGCCTATCTTTATATACAGCCAAGTTCATTTCTTTTCAATCCTCTTTGGTATTCCATTACATAAATAAACCACAGTGTATCACACACCTATTTCACCACCGTCTTCAGCAATATGTTTTGCCACGTAGTCTTTCCTAAAAGTCAGCCTTTGGTCCCATCTTGGATCATCTGACCCAGGCCTTAACAACCAAAAGCGCCAGGCTGCCTCTGCCACCACCAGCCCTACACGTGGCACCAGCTTTGAGGAATACCAGTGAGTCAACACAGGCGATTATGCTTTTATCCATACTAACCTAATTACAATAATAATCACTCAGAACCAGTCAGTACAACATCACACAGAGAACTGGGGGATGATAAACTCAAGTCCCAAGAGTACAGATCAGGTCCCAGTGAGAGGCAACGGAGGCCAGCCAACGCCTGGCAAGGCAGGGTCAGAAAGAAGCACAGCAGAGCTCTTTTCCCATGGCAGCAGGATACCTAAAAATGACTTGCTCTCCACATGGGTCCTCTATGGTTGGCAGTCTTCTATTTTTATGCTTCTTTTGGTTGCAGTCATGTTGATGCTACATAATTTCTTGTACCCACTTTTCTTCACTTGGAACATGCTGTTTTCCTCAGTCCTAATAGGCACATGTTGTACATATCAACTCTCATGAGCACGTGGTTAGACAGCTCTGAGAGTCATATATCGTATTATATCACTTTCTGAGAAGTGGTGTTACCCTTCAGCTAAACACTTGTTGTTGTCTGCTGCACTGTATTGTGCATTCTCTAGACATGACTTTGGACCAGCTCTCCACAACCACTGATGGAGACATTTGGATTAGTTTCACTTTTTCAATTCTGCAAACAGTATCTTAGGACTTATCCTGCAACAGTTTTCTTCTCTACAGGTAAGAGAATTTCAGTAGGGTATGTAATAGGAATGTAATAGCTATATCATAGAATGTGCATGTAATTCAATACTAGGAAGACTGAAACTTCTCTCCTACATGGTTTTACCAATATTCTCTTCAGCAAAGATTTATGGTAGTTTTCTTTTTTTACCATCCTACAAATACTTGATACTGCCAGATTCATTTTTATTTTGCTAATCACTTGGGTATGAAAAGAATCTCATTTTTCACAATTTGCATTTCCCTACAGAAATGCAAAATGGTTAAGTCTTTTCATATGTTTATTGACCATTGTGTTTCCTTGTTTAGTGATTCCTGTTTATATCCTTTGCACATTTTCCTTTGCAGCTATTTGATTGATCTGTAGCAGTTACTTATATTTCTCAGTACTTTCCACTTATTGCAAATATTGAAAATATCTCCTCCAAGTCTATGGGTAGTACTCTAGTTTTATTTACAGTATATTTATCATACAGATTCTTATATAATATAGTCATACTAATTAAGTTTTTCTCTATGCTTTTTGTATTTGTAGAATGGTAGGGGAAAATTGTGTCCTCAAAAATTCCTATGTTGAAGCTCTAACCTTCAATGTAGCAGTATTTGGGAACAGGGCTTTTAGGACGTAATCAAGGTTAAATGAGCTCATAATGATGGTGTATTAGTCTGCTCAGGCTGTCATAATAAACATCCACAGAACAAGGGGCTTACACAACAAAAAGTTATTTCTTAGATTTCTAGAGGTTGGGAAGACCAAATTCTAGCAGCTGGCAAGACAGGTTTCATTCTAAGGTCTATGCTTTTGACTTACATGTGGCCTTCATCTCCATGTGTGCCCACATGGCCTCCTGCAGGTGTGCAGAGAGACTGAGTGCACTGGTGTTTCTTCTTATGAGGATGCTAATCCATTCAGGTCAGGATCCCACTTTTTGGACCTTATTTAACCTTAATTACCTCCTAAGGGATCTAGCTTCAAATAAAATCACAAAGAGTTGAAGCTTCAACATGGATTTTTTAGGGTCCCAAACATTCAGTCTCTAATAGATAGGATCCTACTCTGACAGATTAATAGCCTTATAAAAATAGAATAAATTATCTTATTCTTCTTCTCTGCCTTCCAACACCCCCATCTACTCCCCTCCCCTCCTCCCTCATTTGCTCAGAGGAAAGGCCATGTCAGATAAGGACAAAATGGACAAAGTGACCATCTGCTAAAACTTTGATATTGGATTTCTAACCTCCAGAATTGTGAGAGAATAAATTCCTGCTGTGTAAATCACCCAATCCATAATATTTTGTTATTGTGGCCTCAATGAAGAAATCCTTTCTTTTACCAAATGCCTAAATATATACACCATAATTACTTGTAATATGTATAAAGTATTGCTTTTCATATGTCAGGCATCTGATCCCATGCCATATAATACATATTGACATGTAGAGCATAAGTATCTTTGTAAATACACACATACAGGGGTAGGCAAAAGCAGGTTTACAGTTGTAAGGACATAAACAGAGTTATTCTTGTATTATTCTTTATTATTGTATTCTTTATTTGTATTATAACTAAACCTACTTTTGCCAACCCCATGTATGTTTTCAATCTATTTCTAAATCTATATCTATATTTATGACTATATAGAATAAATTGTCACAAAGATGTTTATGAAATACAAAACCCTATCATCACTGATTTGTAATAGTTCATCTATCTTATAACATGATATCATAATATAAAAGATAAGGTCTATTCCTGTTATACAGGATGCACACAATGAATTGGCAGTAACTTTCCATCTCCTTATTTCATGTGCTTAATTTTGAAAAATGTGTTTTTAAGGTTATGATTTAATATCATTGTTTCAGATATAAAGTATTAAATTCTGAGAGCAACCATCATTTAGAAGGAATATGATGTTACAGCAGCCATCATTTCTGGACTGCGTGTAGGGCAAACTGCTAAGGAAATGGCACCCCTTCAATGATATCCCTTATGTAGAGTTGACAACGTGAAGAAGGTGTGTGATGCTGATCCTGATGTTGCCACACCAACAAGGAAAATACATAAGGTACGCAAGGATAGCACAAGTCTTTGTACACAGAATCCAGGAGATCATCAATGAAGATCCAGGATGTTTACCTTGATGTTTTGAGAGAAGCAGTTGTATTGTGGATGAAGCAAGTTGCAAATGGACATCATTTTATCTTCTAACAAGATGGTGCACCAGCACAGAACTCCAAAAAGGTACAAGAATGTCTCAGTGTCAATGTTTCAAAGGAAATCTGGCCGCCTAGTTCACCACATGCAAATCCTTTCAACTATTACATATGGAGCATTTGTGAGAGAGAAGTTAATAAACAACCTCATTACATTAAAGAGGCTACTAAAGCTAAGATTGAAAACATTATGATATCCACGGATAAAGAAAAGTTAAATAAAGCATGCTCAAGATTCTGAAGTTGAATAGAGCCTATTATTGCAGCAAATGAAGGCTTTTTTGAAGAATTAAAAAAATAATGACTGTGTATGTATTTACATATAAGAATAAATTCATTTCAAAATATAACACTTTTGTGGTATGTTGTTTATTTTACTAAAATTTTGCTACTATATTGTGCACACCCTGTATACACATACATATCTAGTAGCTTTAGCTTTCTTAAATTTTATGTATTAATGATAAGCAAGTATTAATCTGCTAAAGCTATCAGTTCTGAGATATGAACACTTAAGTCTTCCATTATGAAAGAAGAATTATATCTTTCTATCATCCTTTCAGTATTTCCAGTGTATATTTCAAGACTATATTATTATTATAGGCATGTTCATTTGAAGATAGGAACATATAAGTATTAAAAATAAATTTGATATATTTATTTTTACACTACAAAAATACCACACATGTAAGATATGCATACCTTATATTTAATATTTGGTTTTTATCATTTTTGATTTTATATTTTTCTTGTTTTAACTTTGAATTTTTATTCTATTGAATTAGATATTTTTAAATTGCTCTTCTATCTGTAATTGGTTTTGAAAAATTATATATCCATGTATCCATAGAACTTTTTCTTTCTCTCCTAACCTACACTGTTAGGTCTCCTTACACAAGTGGTAACCCAGGAAATCAGTCTCACAGGTGCTTTCATGTTACTAACCTTTATTTCATGAAGTGGTTCTCCTTTGCTAGCATCCATTGGAATTACTTGGGTACTATTATCTTAATAGAACTCTAAGCTTCCCCCTCATGATTTCCAACCTCCATTTTCAAAGGATTAATGAACAATTAAAATCTTCATTAGTCTAGAAAACCATTAGTCCAGAAAATTCTTCTAAAGTCTAGAAACATTATCAGTCAAGATAACGTTTCTGAAGAGCAGACCAGTCAGACTGCCTTCCTTCATTAATAACTAGTTGTCATTGTAGTTTGTGAATAATTAAAGTGAGCAGAGGGAACAAATGGGGTGGGGTGTATTAAAAGATTTAAAAATGGGACTGGGCTTACTTATGAAAGAAATCTAATTTTCTCTTCCTTTAGTTAGGCTTGGCATGAAGTTAAGTCAGCTCATTATAATTAAGCAACATCAGGTGAATAAAGTTTCATACAATTAGATAAGCCAAACTTTTTTGACTGGTTATTATTTCCACAAATTTCTATTGAGAAGAGGATTTTAGTATTGCAATAAGTCTATAACATCACTTTCCACTGCCAATTTTATTTTATTTATGGAAATATAATAAAGTAAACATGATACATCATTGCTATAATCTCTATTAAAAAATGGTTACTTTCATCTAGCTAGTGGACATTCTCGCTTGCTTTGTTCAAAAAAGTAGCTTTGTTGGAGAAGCCCATGCAGCAATATACTGAGGGCAGCTTTTGGCTAACATCTAGTAAGGAACTTAGGTCATCAGTTCAACTTCCCTTTACGTACTGAGTCCCTCCAATAACCACTTAAGTGAGGTTGAATGTTTATCTCTCTGAATGGAGCCCTGAGATGACTCCTAGACCTGGTCAACATTTTGATTACAGCTTTTGGAGAGATCATGAAAGAAAAGACCCAGCTGGGCTGTGTCCCAATTTCTGATCCACAGAAACTGTGAGAAAATGAACATGTGTTGTTTTCAGCTGAGTTTTAGGGTACACATCAATAGGTAACTAATAGAGATTCCATAACTTTCAAATGAAGCATTATATTATCCCCCAATGAGTACTTCAGATCTATTTATTCTTACTGCTCATATAGCTCTTATCATATTACCACCTGGGACACTCAAGTCACAATTTTGGAGGGCAAGGATTAACATCCCAATAGCACATCCCTAATCTCATAGAAGTTTAATTCAAATTTGAGTTTCATTCCCCTCTCCTTTGGGAAAAGGAGTTATATACAAATCCATCTAAATTCTATGTGTAAATATTATTGCTACAATTAGACTTGATACATAAATCCCTGCATTGTCATATTTTCTTTTATAAACCCACAATACGAATGACATAATAAATATGAGTGTTATGTAATTGTCACTTTATTTGACTGGCTCAATTTTGTTATTGTGGTATTTGGGAATTTTTTTGCCTCAATTTTTCCTGATCAGCTTTATCCAGATGCTTATTTTTCTATGTCATTTTTTCCTGGGACTCTTTCAAGCCACAGAACGTGAAACAACTTTTAAAATATTTAAAAACTAGTTTTCAGCAAGATTTCCACTTTACATATTATTTAAGCATTTTTCTCCTGGCTTCAATTAGCTAATTGTACCCTTTTTAAATCATAGTTTTAAAAATAATATTTCTCAGAGGCAAGGAAGGGGAGTAGCTTAGACAAGAACCTAGTATAAAGGAACCATGGACATGGACAACAGGTGGGATTGACTTTGGGGGGAATGGGTGGGTGGGGAGGGGGACAGAGCGGGGAGCAAAAAGGGGATGGATGTAATACAACAACAATAAAATTTTAAAAAATATATATTTCTGTACCTAACAATTGATGGTTGCTTTTCTGCCATGACAGAGACTAAAGCCTGGAGGTCACTTTATTCATTACACAACGGTTCTGTCAGTGATGGGTCCTCAGAATCAAACATTTTCAAAGACATAAGACTCCATATGCATATAGGTGAACACCTTTTTGAATATATTACCTAAACTATATTTGTGTAGTCCAGTTAAAACATGGAATTCATTTGCATGTGAAATCACAACCTAAGAAGCAAAGCAGAAAATTCCTGAGAATTTCTTATTTGATTAAAAAATCAATAATACAGTGGTGTCAAAAAAGAAAAAAAAGAAGTGAGACCCATTAATGAGAGTCCAGCTGTGTTACAGTTTACCTCCCACACCCTCTCTCCATATATTTCTCTTTCTTGTTGTGAGAAGCACATTGTGTTTGAAACTTAGAGAAAGAGGATCTTACACATTGTTTTGTTGCCCTAATGCAACTTAAATCCACCAATAAATCTACATATTTACTTTGTATTCAGCACAAAGTTAGGTGATCACAGGATTACAGGAGATTTGCCCAAATAGCAGCTACGTATTTTCAGCTTTAGAATCTTGTCTCTGTTACTTTTCACCTTTTAACGCCTTCATTTTCAGTTGATGTTTTCTGCCACAGGTGGCGACAGAGTCTCATGGGTCTAGGGCAGTGAGCAAGCTGATGTGAGATCCAAACCGATCACTCAGCCAAACTTTTAAAAAACACACTTGAATTTAATTTTACTTTTAAATGAGGTTTTTAACTATAAAAATAATACATAATATGATATAAATATTCATATAGAATAGCAAATAGTGTTAAGTAAGTTGCCTCACTGTGGCAACAGCAGCTTCACAAGGTAATTCCCCAGATATAATGTTTATACTATTTCTTAGGGATTGCTACATAATTTCTCTCCACATATCATAATACTGCAGATATAAAATAAATCATATTGGGACACTGTTGTGTAACTTGATTTTTAAAATGAACAGGGTATTCTTTCATATTCTTTCAGTTATGTTCTCAAATGATTCTTACTCCATATTATATTTGTCCATTAATGTAGCTAATCAAATCCTCCCAAAATGTCATTTATTTATTTATTTATTTATTTATTTATTTTTAGTACTTAGATAGATACGCAATGAGTATCACTTCACATGTATCTTTGTGCATAGGTTTGAATTTATAGGTAGAACTCATTCCCAGAGAGTAGAATTGCTAGCTCTTATGGTATGAGCTTCAGATTCGCAGGAGGGATGTTAAACTAATTTAAACTGAATGCAAATAAAGGGAAAGAGGATTCACCCTAATCCTAATTTTGTTAATATGATCTTATCAGTCTTTTACTAAATTCTCTTTTTAAGCCTTTATATATTTACTATATATATAAAATACAGTTGAAAATATGCTCAATTTATTATTTTATTCTGAATTTAATTTAGTTATCAATTACTACCTTTGGCCGGCATAAAGTTTATATATATATATTTTTTTTAAAAAAAAACAATTTTATTTGTTATTTCCAGAGAGAGAGGAAGGGAGAGAGGCAGAGAGGGAGAGAAACATCAATGTATGGTTGCCTTTCACCTGCCTCCAGCTATGGACCTGGCTGGAGACCTGGCTTGTAACCTGGTTATGTGCCCTGGCTGGGGAATTGAACCAGTGACCTTTGGGTTCTCAGGCTACTGCCTTATCCATTTTGCTACCAGCCAGGTGTATATATATATTTTAAAATGGAAAATAATAACATTTCTTTGGAATTGTATTTATTTTCTTGTAGTTATATTTCTAATACTTCTTGAGCATGTTTTTAAAATATTTAAATAAAGATACTAAAATAAGCAAATTTAAATAAATAACATCACATCAAGTATTACTTGGTTTGAAAATTTCTCCCACAAGTACTGATCACTTTTTGTTGCATATGGCTAACTGAGCAATTAATAAAAATTATCAAAAGAAATTAAATTGTGCTCATTGGGAATTAAAACATATTATTTTTAAGTTGTTGCAGTCCATTTATTTTGGAGGAAGGATTCATTTATATTTATCACGAATATTCTAGTGATGTTTACCTACACATAAAGATTGGGAGCTAAAACATCTACCTTGCTCATTCACTAATTAACGCTCTCTGACTGTGAAATTCAAAGACTACCTAGAAATTCAAAATGTAAATAAGGAAGAACACATATTATCAAAAACAAAAGAATATATTGGAGAGTATATCAAAGACTACAACATATAGCATAAAATCTTTTCCATCAGTGTGGGTTAAGCAGTCAAAGTTTGAAGAGTATCATTAATTAATTATTAAGCTTATTTCTTTAAACTGGGAAAACAAAATGGTTCTAAAAACAGATTAAATACATTTTTGGACAGATAAATGATTTAATCATTGGGTCATTTATCTAGAAAAACCTATGCAAGAAACTATATTTTGTTTTTGACATACAATACCTTTTTCTGACTAGTAGACTTGGGCTGGATCAGTATTTTACATTAATCTGGATGCTATTCAAGGAACAAACAATAAATAGGCTGAAAATATTTGGTGGGGGAAGTATTTATTTTACACTATTTGAACTTTTATATACTTAAAAAAAAAAAAACCAAAAAAAAAAACCAAAAACAAAACACCAAGAAGCCCTGGCTGGTGGCACAGTGGATAAGGTGCTGGCCTGCAAACCTAAAGGTCACTGGTTGGTTTGATTCCCCAGCCAGGGCACATAACCAGCTTGCAAACCAGGTCTCCAGTCAGGTCTGTGGCTGGAGGCAGGTGAAAGGCAACCACACATTGATGTCTATCTCCCTCTGTCTCTATCCCTTCCCCTCTCTCTAAAAACAATAAAATCTTAAAAAAAAAAAAGTGAGAAAGCAAAACAAAACAAAATACAACTCATAAATTCTTGGAATGTAGTTGTGTAAGTAAGTGAACTTATGATTAAAGATACTTTAAGACAAATGTCCAAGTTAAAGGCAACTTAACGTGGTAATGCAAACCATTCGATAAGCAAGCACACACTACTTGTGATGCAAAAATTTCATAATAATTACTGGGTATATAAATGCACTTGATTTTCTTAAAATTTTAAGTAAAATGATAGCCATAATAATCTACTTTGTGTATGAATTTTTATAAGATTTTACTTGGCTCATATTTCCATACTTAAAAAGTAGAAAATTTCCCCCAGATTTATTTACCATATTTCTAAAAATCATGAAGTAAATTTATAAAAATATACTAAGCTATAAAAAATAACTTTCCCTGTGACAGACAGACAGGGTGACAAGGACTTTTAAATTTTTTTTTTTTTTTAATATGGAACGCTTCATGAATTTGCGTCTCATCCTTGCACAGGGGCCATGCTAATCTTCTCTGTATCATTCCAATTTTAGAATATGCACTGCCGAAGCGAGCACTTTTAAATTTTTTACTGTTCCTTTAACTACTTATAATGTAGACTATCCCTAAGATTAATTTGAACCTCCTGCAACTTACAAAAATAACTGAATGTGCAACCAAATTTTTAAAGGTCACAGGGAATTGAATTGGGGTGGAAAAGTAATACGGTTAAATGCCGTTTCTAGGTATAAGTTTTTCTGTGAAGCCTTAAGAGAAACCTTTGGTCTAGAAAGTAGTTGAGTGGGGATTAAGTTCTTGCAGGAAAAAAAAAAGTTTGTTCACTGAAGGTATTATAAGGATCCCAGCTGTTGAGGTATACACTCCCTGGTTATGATTGGCATTAAAATGTCAAGGTTTAAATCCCCATCCACTAAATCACCTGCTTTAATCAGGCAAGACCTGTCTACTCCCATTGTTTTGGATCAGGCATGAGCTGCTTCTTTTACTTTTTTGGCTGAGAAGAAACCTCATTTTGCTTTTTAAATTGTACATTTTCTTTTTTCAAAGCGAGTCTCCATTCTTTCACAGAATTCTTTCACTAATAAGACACTTACTATAAAGCAAGTTTCAACTAGAGAATGAGTAAAAAAATATAAACACTGAATTGATTATTCAAACAGAAGCATAATTTGACTTTATGTACCTAGATTTATCAGAGGACACATATTTAGGTGCATAACTATTTAATGTAATTAATAATAGCATATGTATTAATATTAGGACACAATAATTTCATACACACATAAGGATAGATAGATAGATAGGTGATAGATAGATAGATAGAAAATATTCATAGCATGCCAGGGAGACCTTGAAAACTATTTATATAGGCTTTCTTATTATAGTTGATTCTTCAGTAAGTAAATATGTTTTATACTTTTAAAAATTTTGGTCATTACAGGCAGTCTGACTTATAAGTCAGAACAACAACAATAATGATAACAATAAACCCCTACTTTCTTGATTCATCCCCATGATGGTTTAAGACTTTTTCTTCAGTTTTATAATGATCGAGTAAACTATTTTAAATACTTTGCATATATTATTAGATTTTGAAATGATAGAATTTTAAAATTTTCATTAAAAATATTAACCTCATTCTTTCTCACCGCTGTCCTACAAACCAGTGCACTTGAATGGGCACCATCTGGAGAGCTTGTTAAAATGAACACTAATTCCGGAGGTCCTGCATAGACCCCAATAGTCACTAGGCTGAATCCAATTTTTGGGTGCTGCTGCTGCTGCTGCATGGACCACACTTTGAGGAATAAGGTGGAAAAATGTTCCAAGTAAAATCCTTCCTTTAGCTGTACACAACCTTATGTAGATCTCACTGTTCTCCTGGGTTTCAAAAATCTGGGTCAAATTCCAAGTAATTTCTCATCTGATTAAGCTGCCCTCCTCCTAGACCCAGAGCACAGCTCTGATTCCGCATAGGACACTTGAAATGAGACTGCTGGGTGTCAGATTGTGGTGTTGGCTCCTTCAGTCAGGTTCTTCATACTGGGAGATAACAATGTCGGTAGCAGAAGTAGCAGCAGGGAGTCTTCTAGCTATAAGAGGAGTCAAAGAAATGGGGAAAAAGCTTACTTGATTAACACTGATGTAATATGACAATGGTGCCCAAATTTGTCAGCTGTCCAAATAGTAATTCTATTGTGGATTTTTAATATTTATTTTTGATTAGAATAAACTGATATTAATAAAATCTTGCATAGTTTTTTTTTTTTTACAAACTCTAGAATCATGGCAAATTTGTTTATATAACCCTTTCTCCAATGAATTACCTTGGCACTTTGTAAAAAATTTAATTGCAAAATTAGCTATCTTCTTTATCTAGGAACTTCTTCAGTCAAGAATGACACTGTATAAGCAATTTATACTTGACAAAGGTGGCAAGAACATACAATGGAGCAAAGATAGTCTCTTCAATAAATGGTGTTCAGAAAACTGGACTGGTATAAACAAAAGAAAAAAGAAAGAAATGAAACTAGACCACCAACTTACACCATACACAAAAGTAAACTCAAAATAGATGAAAGACTTAAATGTAAGTCATAAAACCATAATCTCTGAGATTCAATATAGAAATATTTTTTCTGATGTATCTCCTAAAGCACTGGAAATAAAGCAGAAAATAAACAAATGGGTGGTTACCTGTTCTTACTGATTTGTTTTTGGAAATCCTCTCCAATCACTTCCTTGTTATAAAAATGTATCTTTTTGTATTTGTAGTTTTTGTTTTTGTTTTGCTTTGGTTTTAACCTGGGTGTTGCGGAGAGTAAAAGATAAACATAAAATCACAATCTACTAACTTGAGAAGAAACTAAATTCTTTCAAAAGATATTTATTGAATGCCTACCATATGAACAGCAGTAATCAAAATTCATAAAAGCCCTTGATTTCATGGACATTTCAAATATTTAGTCAGGGATCAGAATATCTCCAAATCTCAATAACATGTACTAAGTGAATGGAAATGTTTTATCATGCATCTTCTAGGATATGTGAACTCAAAAAATAAAAAAAAAAACCTCATCATTTAGATTAAAATGCTTTATAAATCTTCTTCAACTTTTTATTAGAATTGTTTGTGGTATTGCAGCTCAAAATTAATTCTTTAGATAAGCAACTCATAATTGAGGCATGCTTCCATTAAGATACTTTCCTTTTGAAGTTATTTTTAAAATTTTATTTAGTAAAGCCCAGAGTACATTTAAAAGTACTCCTTTAGTAAATATATATATTCTAGGATGACTTGAACACTTTTTCTCAAGTTTCTTTACTACCCATCTTACAGTGAAACCTTTCTTTGCTGCTGATTGTTAAATGAGTAGAATTTCATTTTATCATTTCCTTTTTAAAAAATATTTTATTTATTTTCAGAGAGAGGTGAAGGGATAAAGGAAGAGGTAGAGAAACATTGATGTGTGAGAAAAACATCGACTGGTTGCCTCTTGAATTGTCAAGAAAGCAATCATTTGTTAGTTATTATTCCTTTTGTATAAAGTTATGTGGTTTATAGATAATTTCATAGTACTTGTTATAATTATGTTTCCTATGTAAGCATTTTTAGAATTCTGATTAGTCTTTCTGTGTAACTTCTTCCTGACTGAATCATCAGTATATTTAGATATTTTTATTTCTATCTAGTAAAAAATCTGGCTTAATTTGGCTTATTCTGTGAAACCAGTGTATTATTTCATATAAGCAGGAAGTGAAAAGATAAGTTGACTGCATGGTAGGATCAGGAATATGGAGCTTGTCTGCTTTCTCTTCAGGGTGTTTTCCTCCAGGATTTTAGAATAGTGACAACTAGGTCATCAGGTATTCCTCATTTACATGTTAGGTATGTGATTTCTTCTTCAAATACAGCATAAAAGGTATTTGCTCCAGTCTTATTAGGTCAACTCAGATCATTTGCCCATTGTGATCAATTACAACTTCCAGGGAAGTTATTGGTCCAAAATAATTGCCATAATTGGTTTAGAAAAACAGGACCACCCTGGCTGGTAGCACAGTGGATAAGGTGCTGGCCTGCGAACCCAAAGGTCGCAGGTTCGATTCCCCAGCCAGGGCACATAACCAGGTTGCAAAACAGGTCTCCAGTCAGGTCTGTGGCTGGAGGCAGGTGAAACGCAACCATACATTGATATCTCTCTCCCTCTCTCCCTTCCCCTCTTTCTAAAAATAATGAAATAAAATATTAAAAAAAAAAAGTTAAAAAAAAAAAAAACAGGACCATCATTTCTGAAACTAGAGATAGGATGAGCAATTGGAAGGGAAGAAGGAGAGAAGATAAATAATACAGATGAGATTATATAGAGAAATATTTAATAGTTTGATATTGATGTGTAACAAATTACCACAGATTTAGTGGCTTAAAACAGTATCTATTAAAAATATTATAGTTTCTGAAGGTCAGAAATATGGGTAGGCATGGATGGTTCCTTGTTCAGTCCTCAAAGGGCTGATATTAAATAAGATGTTGGAAAGCTTTGTTCTCATCTGGTGCACAGGATCCTCTTGCAAGCTCATTCACGTAGGCAGAATAATTCATTTCCTTGTGGTTGTAGGACTGAACTTCTTATTTTCCCTCTATCAGTTGTTAGAGATTTCTCTCATTCCCTATAGGCTACCCACATTCTTTGCTATGTGGTCTTCCCCATCTTCAAACACGGTAATGGAGAATCTCCCTCACATTAAATTTTTCTTAGGTTTCAATCTCTTCTGGGTCATAATGGTTTCTTTAAGGGCTCACCTGATGAAGAGAGGCCCATCAAGAATAATTTCCCTTTTGTAAAGTCAACTGTACAATATTACATAATCACAAGGATTGCTTTCCATCATATTCTTAAATCCTGCTTATGCTCAGTGGCAGAAATTAGATATAGGCATGCACATCAGGGAGTGGGGATGTTTGGGGCCATCTTGGAATTCTGCTTACCACAGATATTTACTAGAAAGTAGATGTAGCAATGCTTAGTGATTTTGTGGATGTACATGGCTAAAAGAAGTGAAATAAGAGATAATTAGTCCCTTGTTCCTGACTTGTATGACTGCTTTTCTATTGTTACCAAATGTGAAACTGTATAAATATATGAAGAAATGGAAATTATGACCAAAATTGTGAGTTTAATTTGAACTTTACTGTTGAGACACTTTCAAGGACTTTAAATAGCTCTGTGCTAATAATATTTAAAAAATAGGAACAATCAGCTGTCTGAATCTACTTTTGGGGCTTGGTTAACTTGCACACTCTATCTCATTATTAAACCAATGATGTGAGAACACTAGTAAATTTTTTGAAATTTAACAAATTTAATATTCTGTATTAGGTGATAAAGGACAAATTCTTGAGGAGACTGACTCACTTTATGTAGACATCCCAATGAGCACTGTATTCTCCATCATTTCCAGACCCATTGCTATCTGTATTTATAAACACTGATTTAGGTTGAACACTTAAGATCATGTACTACAGCATCTACTAACAGAAGTATTCATTTCTTTTGTTTTCACCCCACTTACAAAAAAGATTAACCACCTACTTTCCAATTTATCTTTAGATTCAAAGCACTGTACATAGTTGAGCAAAAGTAGGTTTACAGTTACTTATATGGAAAAGATTATATTTAATAAATAATAATACAAGAATAAACTCTGTTTCATGTATTCACAACTGTAAACCCACTTTCCCCCACCCTGAATTCATTACATTTCTTGAAATAATTGTAGTTTACTTTTAGTATTTTCAGATCCCAGTCCTTATTTCAACTTTACCTATTGAGTCACTCTTGAATTTTCATCTTTGTTTTGAGCCCCAGGTTTGTCATATATTTTCAAATACCTTACTTTTGAATAAAAGCAAAGATAAAATTCTCCTGTACTTTAAGATAAATTGCATGTGTTCTCTTTTAATAAACTTTCATATCTAGCTCTTTGAGGTGATGGACTTCTTTACAGATATCTTTTAGCTGCATCATTTATTCCTACATGAACAGAAGTCATTAGCAGTTGGAGAAATTTTACTTGTCCAAGAAGTTTTAGTATTTATTATACATACACTATTGGTAGTGTAAACACAAAGAAATATTTCATTTTAATTTTACCCTAAAATATTGGTTTTCTAGACACTTAAGAGTTACCAGCTTTGGTGACTAGAAAGTAGACTATGACTGTGAGAGTGGGGTTTGAGTAATATACTGGTGGCAGAAGCCAGAGAGCAAAAGGTTAAGGATAGACATTACTTCTAGAGTGATCTTTGCAAAGAATCTGGTTAGTCTCTGATATTTCTGAATGCCCATATTTATTGGAATTAGGAAAGATAAGGTGTTTATTATGTGTCAAAAGCCATAAATAAATAGAGGATTAGTTGCTGCAATCCATTTATTTGATGGCCTTTGACATTCTACTAGCATTGGTGATTCATCTAACTCAAAAGCATACTTAGTTTTACTGAAAATACTTCTTAAAAAATATATAAAATTAGGCTGCAGCTTTGCAAAACACTGATTAAAAAGTGCATTTAGCCCTGGCTGGTGGCACAGCGGATAAGATGCCAGCCAGCCTACAAACCCAAAGGTCATTGTCACTGGTTCAATTCCCAGCCAGGGCACACATAACCAGGCTGTAAGCCAGGTCTCCAGCTAGGTCTGTGGCTGGAGGCAGATGAAAGTCAACCATACATGGATGTCTGACTCCCTCTCTGCCTCTCACCCTTCCTCTCTCTCTAAAAAATAATAAAATCTTTTAAAAATGTTTTTAAATTAAGAAAAAGAAAGTGCATTTAAATAGTTTAATTTACATTTATTCCCTGGAATGATTAAAATGCTTTGTAGATAATTTTGAGAACCCACCTCTAACACTATATTTTAAAATTATGGAGTCAAAAGAGATAGCCAGCTTGGTTAAATTTATTTTAGTAAATTAGACTGGACTTTGGAAAAGTCAATAATTTTCTTATGAAAACACTTTTACACTTAATTTCCTTTAAATTTCTTTCTAATTTGTGTTGGTTTGCCATCTAGTCAGTCTATACAGAAAACCTGATTAGGGAGTAAAAGAAGCTGGCCTAACTGATTTGACCTTTTATAATATAGATGTGTTTTATAAGCATTTATAAAAATATTTTGTGTTCTTATTGCTCAATCAGTTTCCTGAATCCACCATTTAAATTTCTGAATAACTTTCCAACCACAGGAGACACAATAGAAATATGATCTTTTGAAGCGTTTTGTTTTAACTTCAGAAGATGAAACAGACAACCATATATTTTAGATTATTCATATTATTAGATTATTTAAGTAGTCAAACCTGGGTATAATCTTGACTTTTAAATTTTACTTAGTGTTATTATTGTGCTATTAGAAAATATCTTAAAGCTGGTAACTGAAGATGTTTGTAATCATTTAATAGATGCCTTCCACAATATGCTTTAGAATCATAGTGCATTATATTTTTCCATACAAGAGCTGACCTGTAGTCCTATCAGACAACGGTCATTGGGAAGACGCCCTCTCACCAATATCTCTGGCAGCTATTGTGACCGTAGGCCAGGGGACCCCAACCAGTACTGGTGGGTGGCCTGTTAAGAACCCGCAGTACAGCAAGAGGTACGCTTGACTGTAAAGCACTTGAATCATTCTGAAATCATCCCCCTCCTCCACCTCAGTTCATGGAAAAATTGTCTTTTGTGAAACAGGTCCCTGATGCCAAAAAGTTTGGGTACCCCTGCTGTTAGCCAATCTGGCTGTCCCTTTTCATCTTGTATCACCTACCACACACATACATCTCTGCACTAAATATAGATTTCCCCCCTTTTTCTGTCAGCTAATCTTAGGAAACTCCTCCATGAGGCCATTGGTCTGAGCTGAAAGAGAAATTTCTGACATAGGAGAACATGGAGATCCATGAGACTCCCATGTTAACATAGCTCATTTTGCCTCCTAGATCTGTTTATTTTCATCTGAGCTTTTTACTTTGGTTTTAGGACAGGTTGCTGCTGGACCTTAGTGTGGATAAGTGTTCAGCTCATTCACAATAGTTCAAGTGTCACTTGTTGTTTCACTGTAAAATATTCTATACATGTATCAAAACTTATTATTGTTTGAAAACCAGTAAGACAGCATTACTATGCTCCAGAGCTTTAGTTCTGTACTGTGACTTTCCTAATGGGGCTTGACAGAAGCATCGCATCTTTCTCTAACTGAAATATTTTTAATACCAAGTCTTATGGCCTACATAGGCCTGTTTGTACAGCAGTCAGAACTTGCTTTAGCATGCTTTCCTGTTCTGGATGTCACTCAAAAGGATCAGCCATATTCATCATCCAACAGACGTATTTAAGTGGTAGTTTCAAACATAAAAATAGTAAATGAGACAGATATGCATCCCACCAACACTCTACTAGTGAATATAGAAAATAACACAGGCAAATGAAAAAGGATGTGAGAAGTGCTTTAGTGAGGACAAAATAATCTACTCTAGAGAACATTTGGGAAAACATTTTAAAAATCAGAAAAAGCATCCTTTTTCGTGGATGTCTAAGTGAGGGAAGAATTGAAATGTATCAGCTAGAATCCTGTTTCAAGAGGATTAATGAAGTTTGTGTCAGGAAATTTTAAATTTAGGGTCAAGAATATGTGCTTTTGTGGAAGTGGAAAAGTTTGTTATTGCTGAAGTTATTCTCAGAAGCCAGCTGATTAAGAATCTTGCAGGACACAGAAAGAAGTTAAAAATTGCAAATAATAGCATGGAAAGTCATTGATAAATTATGGATTTGGAGCAAAATATCAATCAGGTTTCTAAGTCAGAAATATATTCAGCCTGATGCATGAATAACTGAATAGAGGAGGGTTATGCTTGGAGAAGGAAGTAAAGAATTAGGCAGTAGTTGCAATTATCCAGGTAAGAAACTGGTGTGAACTACTGGCAGTTGCAGTGTAGACAGAAAGAAGTGATTCGAAATGGTATGTATTGGGTGTAAAATCCAGGAAATTTAGTATTAAATATATGTACAAAATTAGGAGAGGAAGGAGTAAGGGGTGATATAAATATTTCTATTTTTGGTAATTGGGTGGAAATTAGTTTAAATCTTCAATACAGGGACCAGATCAGAAGAGCAGGATTAAAACTAAAGATGAAGCATTCATGCTGTCTGAGGTGACAGTAGTAGAGTAAAATATAGTTATTTCCATATAATTGATATATGGATCATGTTTTAACATCTGATTGGTTCTGGGAGGAAGATCCAGGTTTGGTAGAACCAACAACATGCAGGCGGCATTTGAAACAACAGAGAAGGATGGTAGAGCCTAGAATGCATGACTAGGGTGAGAAAAAGAGGTTATGAAAGTAACTGGGATAACACAATATTTAAAAGAAAGATTTTAAATAATAATATGTAGGAGTGGTCAGAGAAGAAGAAAATGTTTTGAGAAAAAGAAGTGATTAATGGAGAGATCAAGTAAAATAAAGACGGATAATTGTCCATGGGTTGCCAGCAAGACATAGTGACAATGAAGAGAGTTATTTAATGAAGTTATGGGGGCTATTGATGGACTGAAGTGAGTTGAGGTATAAATGAGCAGTGAACAAGGGGAGACAGTGAGTGTATACAACCTCTTACAGAGGACGCCTTCCTAGGAGAGAAGGGACGTAATCTGAAGCACCAGTAGTAAGAGCAATTTTAGTATGAAAAAAGAACACCTTTTCCATTATAACAATAGATAAAGAGAAATACTAGACAGAAAGGCAAATATAGTAAAAAGCTGGTGATATAGATTGCAAGGTTCATCTTGTGAATTACCTTTACTTAATGAATTATACATTGAAGTCATTTGCTGAGAGGGATTGGAAGGAGATGAAATAAGATTTTTAAAAGCCAGAGAAGAATTAAAGAGAACCATATATATTGCTGTTACAAACTCATTTAAATTTTAACTTGGATTCTATTCAAAAGATATTTGTAGAGATGTGTTATACTCTGAATTTTTAAAGACTTTATTATTTTAGAGCAGCTTTAGGTTTACAACAAAATGAAGAGATACAGAGACTTCTGTATTATCTTCTGCTTACACACAGTTTCTTCCATTATCAACATTGCTCAACAGAATGTTGTATTTTTACCAAATATAAATGCACACATATATCAAAATCATCTAAAATCCATAGTTTACACTAGGGTTTACTCTTGGTGCTATACATTCTATGGGCTTAGACAGATAGATTTGACATATATCTAGAGTTATAATGTTACACAGAATATTTTCATTGACATAAAAATTTTTGTGCTTCCCCAACCATGTTTCCCCCTACTCTAAAACCATTGATTTGTTAATTGTATAGTTTTGCCCTTTCTGAAATGTATGTAGTTGGAATTATAGGTAAATAGCCCTTTAAGACTGGCTTCTTTCACATACTAATATGCATTTAGGGTTTCTCCATGTTTTTTCATGACCTGATAGTTTACTTCCTTTTAGTGCTGAATAATATTCTATTGTTTGAATGTACCACAGTTTATTCATCCACATATTAAAGGACATCTTAGTTGCTTCCAAGTTTTGTTAATTATAAATAAAAGTGCTATGAACATGTGTTTGCAGGTTTATGTGTGGACATAAGTTTTCAACTCCTTCAGGGAACCATCAGGGAGAATAACGGCTTAATCGTATGGTTTAAATATGGTTAGTTTTGTAACAAGTCACAAACTGTCTTCCAAAGCAGCTATATCATTTTACATTCCTACCAGCAATGGATGAGTTTCTGTTGTTCAACATCCTCACCAGGCATCTGATGTTGTCAGTGTTCCAGGTTTTGGTCATTCTAATAGGTGTGTAGTGGTATCTCATTATTGGTTTTATTTGCATATTCCTGATGACATATTATGTGAAACATTTTTGATACACTTATTTATACTTTCTTTTCTTGATAAACTGCCTGTTAAAGTCTTTTGCTTATTTGTTAATTGGGTTGTTTTCTTATTGTAATCTTTTTACCCACCTGAGGACATTTTTTCATTGCTTTTATAGAGAGAGGAAGGGAGAGAAAGAAATATTAATGCAAGAGAAAAATGTCAATTGGTTGCCTCCCACACCTTCCTGGACCAGGGATTGAATCTGCAACCTATGTATGTGCCCTGACTGGAAATCAAACTCTCAGAATTTCTGCAACAGGACAGTGCTCTGACCAACTGAGCCACACTGGCCAGGATGTGATTTTTCTTTTTTCTTTTTTTGGTATAATAAACAAAAATCACAGTATAGTGAGTTACACAAATCAAAATCAAAGTGAAGATCCCTAAACATTATGACTGCCAAGTCCCAGTATTCCTCATATTTCTTATATAGTTCTAGAACTTGCTTTGTAGTATATAAAACATTTTTATGACTATTTCATTTGACTCTTACATGAGTCTTTGGGCACCTACAGGGAAATTATTTTGCTTTGATTGAATAGGTAAGAAAACTAAACTTAGAAGCTATTACTGTATGTTGTTTTCATTGTCATTTAGTGAAGCCAACACTCTAATTTAGGTTTTCTTTCAATTGATCACACTGTCTTTTCTTACAGTCAATTTATGCTTATGTATTTTATTTTATTAGAAGCTGAGAAGGAGATCTCAGTAATCATAGAAAAATATGCCTTCAAATAGAATTTATACCTTGTAAGGTATACTTTATACAGGTAATGTGTCTTGAAGTTAACATTGCAGCTCTAATCCTAATTTTACTATTTTCTGTCTGTGAAACCTTTATTCAGTCACTTAAAATCCTTAGATGTCCAGTTTCCTCAACTCAGCAATATAAGAGTTGGCAATCTCCAAGAAAACAGCCAGCTTGTCAGTTCTCTGCTTCTCCAATTATTTTGACCAAATAATGAGCATAACATAAGAAATTCTTAATATAATCACAAATATTTAAATGAGAAAAAATCCTTTGGCATTTGTTTTTCTAGTTGATAAAATGACTAACACCATTACTATTCATAAATATAATTAAATTATGCACATTCTCCCTCTTTCTCTGATGCTGTTGCTTAGTCCTTCTACAGACACAGAAGATGCTTTAAACAAAGATGGTTTTAACACTATCCCAGCATAGAGTGGGAGTTCCCTAGTTGGTTCCTTCTTGGATTGGTACAGCTACCTGCTCAGCACCAGAGTTTGCCTGTTTATTTAGGCCAATATACCCTTTTATATTTTTGGAGGTAGTTAGCATCTTGGTATGCTCAAAAAATGCCTCAGATATTAGGCACGGAAAACATTTATTTTACATAGTTTGTTTTCTAATGGCTGTTTTCATAGCTATTATACAATATTAAATTTACAATTATAAAGGTAAAAAAAGCAGAGTCAGATACAACAATGAAAAATAAAGTGTTCAATGTTTCAGGTAGCTTTGTATTTTCAACATAAAAAAAGGCAAATTATTGAAATAAAAATAGATATACAGTTGAATACATAATTTACTCTAAGTACTTAACTACAATGTGTAATATATGATTTAAATAACATGAAATAACATTGGAGTTCTTATTTTATTTTAGCCAACTATGCTAAGTAAGATTATAATTGGTAACTAAAATACCAAGAAATCTATCAATGAGGAATCTTGACTTCTGGTCAAGATGGAGACATAGATAAACATGGCTCACCTCCTTGCACAACCACAGCAAAATTACAACTAGATTACAAAACAAATGTCACCCAGAATCATCATAAAATTGAGCTGCACGGAAGTCACATTCATCCACACAGGTAGGAGGGGAAGGGGCCTGAGAGGCGTGGAGATGCAAAGCAGACAGTTCTACACCTACATATGGTGGATAAGAATTGAGAAGGATACCTTGGAGTAAGAAATCCCCACCCCACACTAGACCACTAGGGGTTCCAGTACTAGGATGGTAAGTCCTCATAACTCCTGGCCATAAAAACCAGTGGGGTTGGGGCAATAGAAGAAACTGCAGAATTCTCAGGAGTCTCACCTTAAAAGGCCTGCAATCAACTTAGGCCTTATGCAGACTCACCCTCTCTGGGCTTCAGCACCAGGGCAACAGCTTGAAGGGCACCAGTGGCATACTGGAAGAAAAGGAAATGTTTAACATCAGGGTGAGCTCCAAGAAACAGCTTCTTCCCAGCCAAAACTCCAGAGACCAGGCAGTGGCATTGCCCCCTCTCTGAGCCCTCCTCAACACAGAGCCACAAAGTGGTGACACAGATTGACCCACCCTGGTGATTATCCAAGGCTCTCCCCATCCAACTTACATGTGTGCTTTTCTACAACAGACCACACTATTAAGACAGAGAGTTAAAGCAACTGCTTAGTACACACAAACACTAGGAGGCTGCCAAATTGAGGAGGCAAAGAAATATGGCCCAAATGAAAGAACAGAACACAACTCCAGAAAAATAGCTAAACAAAATAGAGATAAGCAATTTATCAGATGCAGAGTTTAAAACACTAGTTATTAGGATGGTCAAGAAACTCAATGGGTAGTTCAATAGCATATAAAAGACTGAGGCAGAAATGAAGGTTACACTAAGTGAAATAAAGAAAAATTTATAGGGAACCAACAATGAAGTGGGTAAGTTGAGAATCAAATAAGGGATTTGGAGCATAAGAAGAAAAAAAAATAACATTCAATTAAACAAACTGATAGCAACCAGAGGGGATGGGGGAGGTGGGAGAGGGATAATGGGGGAAAGAAGGGGAAGGGTCTAGTAAAAAAATAAGTATAAAGGACCTATAGGCATTAATGACAGAGTAGGGATTGACTGTGGGAGTGGGGGTGAGAAGGCAGGGCAAGGGGAAAGCCAAGGGAAACTGGGACAACTTTAATTGAAGAACAATTTAAAAAACACAACAAAAAGAACATCCAGAAGAAAAAAGAACCCAAAAAATCAGGATGGGCTAAGGGCCTATGGGATGTCTTCAAACATGCCAGCATTTGAACGATAGAGGTACTGGAAGGAGAAAAAGAGCAAGAAATTGAACACATATTTGAAAAAATAATGAAAGAAAACTTTCCTAATTTGGTGAAGGAAATAGACTTACAAGTCCAGGAAGCACAGAGAGTCCCAAACAAAATGGACCCCAAAAGCACCACACCAAAACATATCATAATTAAAATGTGAATGGTTAAAGATAAAGAGAGAATCTTAAAAGCAGCAAGAGAAAGCTAGAGTTACCTATAAACATATTTCCATAAGACTGTCAGCTGATTTCTCAAAAGAAACTTTGCAGGCAAGAAGGGACTGGCAAGAAGTATTCAAAGTGATGAAAAGCAAGGACCTACAACCTAAGTCACTCTATCCAACAAAGCTACCATTTAGAATGGAAGGATAGATAAAGTGCTTCCCAGACAAGGTAAAGCTAAAGGAGTTCATCATCACCAAGCCATTCGTACATGAAATGTTAAAGAGACTTATTTAAGAAGAAGGAAATCAAAACTATGAACATTAAAATGTTAATAAGTTTACAACTATCAACAATTGAATCTAAAAAAAACATACAAAACAAATATGCAGAACAGAAGCAGAATCAAAGGCACAGAAATCATTTGAAGGGTTATCAGTTGGGAAGGGGAAGTGGGAGAATGGGGGAAAGGTACATAGATTAAGAAGTACAACTTAATAGGTACAGCATAGACAGGGGAATGTTAAGAACAGTACAGGAAATGGAGCAGCCATGCACTTATATGCATGACCCATGGACATGAACAAAGGGGGACTGCTGGAAGGAATGGGGGTACCAAGTAGAAGGGGGCAAAGGCAAAAATTGGGACAACTGTAATAGCATAATCAATAAAATATATTAAAAAGAAAGTAAGTTGATGAAAATGGTTGCCATAGTAAGCCAAAATTAAATCTGAACAAAAACAAATCAATTACTTGTTTCCTTTACATTATTAGTATTATCATTTCTTATTTAGGTGAAGACTTCCTTCATAAAAATTATCTCAGTTTAAATTTAATATGTAAATCTGAGCAGTCAGTCTGGTTCCTAAAAACTTGGAATGTGCTGACATCACATATGCACACTTTCTACAATGAAGACAATTCTTGCATACAGTAGCCCCCTTCCCAGATAATAATGATGTATACAGGACAAGGACATCTGTTTTACTTATTCTACAGCTTGCATGCCCTCTTGCTTAAAAAGTGTTGGCAGAGAGTTATGAGTTACCTTTGAGCTAGAGAAAGCAATTAAATTATATTTTATTTGTAAGAATAACCTACAGATGAGGAATAGTAAGCAGGGGTCAGAAATGGTAGCCAATGTGAATTCACCACTGATATGCAGAAAAATGAAAATAAATAAATAATTGGCCTAAGGCATAAGATAGAAAATAAGAATTTAAATAGACTTCAGGATAAATATTAGATGAGATAGAACCTCATCAGGGCCAGACTCTTGAACAAGGGAAGCAGCTGCAAGTTAAGCAGCTATGTATTCTCAACTTTATATTTTAGGTTAATAATACTAGTTGGTGATGTTTTGAGCTATTTAGAGCATAGAATAAGCAGAACTGGCATCTAGATAAAGATAATTTACAGAGAAAAAGTATTATGCAAAAGTAGCATAGTAAGCATATATTAATGTATTACACTAAGTGAAATAAGCCAGAAGGTGAAAGACAAATACCATATGATCTCATCTGTAAGAGGACCCTAATAAACAAGGCAAACAAACAAAATAGAACCAGAGGCATGAAACAAGGAATAGACTGACAGTGATCAGATGGGGAGGGGAGCAAGAGAATGGAGGAAAGAAGGGGGAGGGTCTAGTCAAAGAACATGTATATATGACCTAGGGACATGGACAACAGGGTGGGGATTAACTGTGGGAGTGGGAGTTAGATGGAGCAGGGGAGAACAATGGGGAGGGGGAAACTGTAAAAGAACAACAATCAAAAAGGCAAGCATATGTATAAAGTATAAACATAATTATAATTTACTATATAAAACTGTCATGGCAGTTGCTGCATATCCTGTCCATATCCACTTTACCCTCTGGTATGCCCATCAATAAAGCTGTAATGGTCTGCATTAACAGCTTACACTTGAAGCAGATGTGGTCCTCCACACCCCTGTGTATTCAGTAACTCACTGATATAGGCCTGTACAGACTAGTTGTCCTCATCTCAAGAAGAGACATTGCAATGTGATTTATGCTCATGAATTGGATCAAGGCTAGAATTTATGTGTGACTATGCTCTCATACAACTCCTTCCCTTCCCTATTGTATTACTTTCATTCATAGATTTTTCTGATGAGAATTGCCTTAATTAAGTTGAATACCTGACTCTGGCTTTGCTTGTGTGGGTAACTGACCTCAAGAGTTGGTACCAGAAGTGGTTCTGGGAAGAACACTCAAGACAGGTTATCAGCTACGTGACAGTGAACACTCTGTTACCTAAGGCAGGTAAAATGTTCATTCTCTCAGCATTCTGTAGCAGTCTGACATGAGGAATTTACCTGTAGTGAACTGCAAAAAAGGGTAGACGTGGAAGGAGAAACATGGCTCTTGCAGGGGCAGTAAGTTGGGCACTGGAAAAGGACAGGAACATATTAATGGTATGGACAGTGACAATGGGTTGGGCACCAATAATGCTTTCTAGAAAGAAGATAATGGGCTCCAGGTGGTTGGTCACCAATTTAATGTAAAGGGTGAAAATTAGGGGTCTTCAATAGCAGTGTTTAAAGAAAGATTCACCTCTTGTAGCAGAAGGGCTAATCATACCGAAGAGTAGGTTCAGAACTACACATAAAGAACCAAACTCCAGAAAAAGTTGAATGCTTGGCTCCTGCAATTCTCCTATGCCTGATAGCAAAGAAGTAGAACTGAGATTGAAAAAAATAGGGATATCTGGATATGTGCACTTGAGACACTAAACACCCAGGTTCCCTTGACCCTCTGAGCTTCTTGATGTGGCCCACTCCCATATTTTAGAGGACACCAGCTCTCTCCAACCTTCCCTTTTCTTTATTTGTAGTTGTGTCAGAGGTCTCAAAGCAGTGAGAGGCCTTAGAGGATCCTTCCTAGTCAGGATCTGCTGCAGCTTCCTATTCAAGCAACCAAAAAACTATCTGAGGCAAATTTCAGCTGAGAGAGAAGAAACAGAGAAGGATTACGAGGGGTTATAAACTATAGGACTTCTCTGTGTTTTATTGACAACACCTGGGGAAGTAAGCTTGCGAGTGCATGCTGATGGTGTTTGATCAAAAGGGGTAGGACATATATCTGGATATGGCAGTGTTTGTCATATTGGGACACTTTCCTATTAAGCAAGATTTTATGCTCTGGCTAGAGCAGCAAAGAGAGGAAAAGTAGTTCTAATTCAATGCTGTAATGGCTTTTAGAAACTGGGAGGCAAGACAGAATGGATAACAGCAGCATTACATGAAGCAGAAATGCCAGGATTTCCTACAAGATCATGGAGAAGGATAAAACCACTTAGGTAAGCAGGCATGTTAGAGTAAATTATATAATGCCATAAGAACCGTGAGCTCAACACACTTCTTGGAAAGATCCTCCATTTGTCAAGGAAATGGGATGCACAAGGGGAAAACACTGACATTAAGCTCTGTAGTCTGGGATTTAGGGTCGGAGATTCCGGTCCATAATTTTGATCACTGACTCCCCAAACAGGAAGGGCCAGGTGGCCATGGTTAGGAATCAGAAGCTAGATGGGCATAATCATCTAGATGGGCATAATCTCATGTAATGTCCACCAATTTCTGAATGTCAGCCAGGGTGCTTTGACTGCTGGGGGTCTATAACAATGAATGACAAATTACAGCCTTTCCAGAGAAGCATTGCCAGATAAAATACAGGGCATGTAGTTACATTTAAATTTCATGTAAACAATGCTTAATTTTTCAGCATAACTAGGTCCCAAATATTAAATGAGACATGCTTATTCTAAAAGCACTTTTATTTTTAATCTGAAATTCAAATTTAATTGGTATGCTGTGTTTTATTTGCTATATCTGGCACACATCTTAGAGACAAGATGGCCAGCCCACAAGGGTACTGCATATAATGTATAATTAAAGGTCCTCAGGAATCGATAAGCATAAAACTGAGGTTAGCAGCCCTAATGGAAAGGTCATTATTCCTTTCCTGGGTTCCAAACTGAGCAAGTTTTCACACATGGAATTCACTAGTTAGTGGAGAGACTGGAGACTGTTGAGGAAAAACCAGCATGCACTGTTTTCCAAAGGAACTTATGTCCATTTATTAGGTAATCATTTATTGAGGAAAAGATAATACTAAGACCTTTTAAAGGCATTAGAATACAGAATCTGAATTTACCTTAAGGCCAGAATCACATCATCATGGCACACCTGTCAGAACCTTGGTGCTTGCGAATCAGGTAATAGATGGAGTCCTGGTCCAGGTCTGTTTTATAGCTGGTCTATAGAATTCACAGGACCATCCCCAGTCATTTCCAGTTCCCTCTAAGTGTCTGCTTTACTGTATCCTACAATGTGTTATTATGATATTTAAATTATTGTTCTGATACTTCAAAATTGAGGCCTGAGTCAACCCACTTATATGGAGCCCCTTGCCTTTCCATTGGATCTCTCCAAAGCTAGCTACTTAGACAAGAAGAAGTACTATTATAGCTGAAGGAAGAGCAATAAAAAATGAGAGATGGCCATGGAGATGTCTATCAGTGAAAGCAACCAAACCAAAGGTAGCATCAGCTGTGTAGTTAGCTCCACCAATCATCCTTTCAAGTTTTCCCAGAAATTGTGATCAACCACCATCCTTGGGATGGTATGTTTCCTTGGAGTAAATTACTTTTTGAAGCAAGGAGCTTCATTTACATGGGGCAAGAAGCTGACTGGAGTAAATTCTGTTGCCACTTATCAATTGCCATACTTCTCCTCCCAAGCTCCTGTGAGTGCTGAGGCCATGCTGCAACTGATGGCAAACACCTGGGGACTGGTACAGACAACTGCCTTGGTCATTATCAATCATATGATTTGCAGAGTCCATTGAAAAGCAACTCTTGTTAAAAAAGCGGGAAAAATATGGTAGTAAACTAGCATATAAAGCTTTCCCTTTTTATGATCTTATTTTTGACTTGTTCTAAATTCACTATTTAAAATTTAAACTATTTGCATGAATTTTATCATTTATCTTTATATTACACAATGCTAATTTTGAATGTAAATATTAGAGCATTTAAATCATGTGTAGAATCACCAAAATTATCAAATTACAATCTCATAACTCATATATATATTTCATTCTTATCAGAAAAGTGGAAGCACAAAACTAACTTCTCTGTTTTTATTTTACTTCTTGATTTAGTTACATTCTTTACAGTCTACCAACACTACTTTTTTCATGAGTAAGGAAGAACTGAAAAGAAAAAGCTATTGGTTGTCCTTTCATTAACTACAGAATAATAATTGGCCAATAGAGACAAGTAATAGGAGTAAAACATAAAGTTTCTTGATAATTTATATTTTAAAAGTAAGTTCTGGTTGATTCTTACTGGAATTCAGTGTTCATGGGATATTATGAGTGTTATGTGCAATTTGGGCAGCAAAAACTGCGAACATGGCCCTGGCTCATGGCACAGTGGATAAGGCGCCGGCCTGCGAACCCAAAGGTCACAGGTTCGATTCTCCGCCAGGGCACATAACCAGGTTGCAAACCAGGTCTCCAGTCAGGCCTGTGGCTGGAGGCAGGTGAAATGCAACCATACATTGATGTCTCTCTCCGTCTCTGCCTCTCTCCCTTCCCCTCTTTCTAAAAATAATGAAATAAAATATTTAAAAAAATAAAAAATAAAATAAAAACTGCGAACATGCATATTACATGCAATGCCTCTCCCCATTCACGTACTTCATTGTCTCACCGGAGTTCACAAGCTCAAAGGCCACATCACTGAAAATTTCAAGCAGGAACAGGAGAGCACTTAACCAGGCATGGGCCCTTTTCAGAGCCAGGTTTTGTGCAATTGCATTGGTTGCACCCTCATGAAGCCCTGCCTAATTTTTGCTCATGGGGGAGGCTTGACTAGTGGGAGTGGCCTTGACAAAGACCACCTGGAAATCCATCCCTCTAAACCCTGGGTGGTCAACAATGAGTTATTTGCAGGACATAGAGTCTGGCTCCCTTGCTTCAAGGCAGGCCCACACTTGCGGCATTGTTCTCTGGAGCTCCCTTGCCTGCCCCTTGGATCTGCCCAAAATGAGTCTTTACCTGAAACACATTCTTGTTCATCTCCTTTCCTTTTCCTATTCTCCCTCACTCACTCCCAGGTTAATCCTGGAGAACACATGACTGTTTCTGGTTCTGTTTCTCGCTGACAGCATTTGTTTTCCAAATTCAAGATAGTAAAGCCTTCTTATTTGAAATACTACCATTAATGCTAATTTATATACCCAAAATTATTCTCTTTATGTATATTAAATTTGTGGTTTTAGTGATTAAGATGGACTGTTTTCTCCCACTTTGCAGGAACATATGTCACCTGGAAATGATAATGCTATGAGTTGCTAAACAGAGGCAGGTGCTTAAGAATACACATAAATTGAGAAGAGAAAGCTGTCTTTGCAATGGGTGTTAGCAGAATAGCCACTGGGAACAGAATTTTAATTCATTTAAGGTTTAGGTAATTATTGGTCTTAAGAAAGTACTTTTGTCTTGGTGATTAGGCAATCTTTAATAATTCCTTGTGGCAGGAACACAATGACAACCAGCGTATGACTTGTACAATGTATTGGTAATGAAGCATAAGTAAATAATTTATCGGAAGATAAGAGAGAGTAAAAAGAAAAAGGAGAACACAACAAAGCTACCGGTATGTATGATCGTTTTGTAAAGACTCAGATTATCCTTACTCTCAGAAATGAAACTTGAAAAAAGTATAGACTAAATGGGGGCTTATATAAGTCTTCTCTCATTAGTCTAATCTTGGAGTCAACTAGTTTCAGAGCCTAACAATATTTGTAATTGGCCTTAAAAAAAAAAATCGAAGTTAAAGTCATTTGATTTTCAATTTGGCTGAAAATTTTGAAAGAGGGCTTCTTATAATCTTTCATATATGTATTTCAGAAGAATAAAATTGTGGCTTTTAATATTATTTAAAATTTTATTTCACTTTTGTTACGTAAAGGAACTGAAAACCTCTGTAATTTTTATCTGCATTATTAATTTCAACACAAAATTATAATGCGCCGCTCTATCTGTTGTATCTTCCCTAATGTATTAAGGTGGCTGTGTAGATGTAGAATAGGGCACGAAAGACAGAAATAGCTTTAACCAACTCTGTTGTTCTACTTGCCCCTGACCTCATCATCTAGGTAAATGGATCACATGCTGATTCTACTCCTCTACCTAATAGATCTCTTGTCAGAACACTTCCAAATGCTGATGGTTCCACCTCCTGCTCCCTGCTCGTAGGTCACCATTCTCTGGCCTGTAGGATGGGACTGTGATTGCAAGGCATGGTTATCTCCTCTGCTTCAGCTTCCTTCATTTTTCCCGACTGCTGAAATATAAAAATCTGACCTATGCTCTGCTCCATTTTCCTTTTCTCATCCAGATTCCTGTATTCTAATTATCCTTACAAAATATATCAACTATTTTCATTTTACATCCAGTACCTGAGCTATGCTGATATACTATGGTTTGGAAGCCACCCATAAATGAAAATTTCCCTTGTTAATAAGGCTTTTATGACCACCCATTTTCAGAACTCCCACTGCATATATACTCCATTCTCGCTATGTATTTCTTATTCATATTGTATAATTTTATGATCATTCATTTTCAAAATAGGCAAAACTAATGTATAATAAGAGAAATTAATTAATGTTTACCTGAGAGGGTATGTTATAGACAGAGAATTAGACAGGAGGGTATTTCTGGAGAAAGGCTAAACATTTGGTTACATGGACACATACAACACATACACACAATTGAAATCAAGCTATATACTTAAGATTTATAAATTATACCTTTAATTCAAGTATAAAAGAAAATATTTTCCATAAATCAAACCATACAAATATAAAATTATTTATCCTCAAATTCTGCTGTTATCTTCAAATTTTTCTACCTCTGCTCAAAGCATCAGTAATGCAGACTGAAAACTTCAGAATTCTATTAAATTATTTTACCTCCTTGCTTCCCATTTTTAATTGGTCACCAATTCCCATCAGTTTTCCCTTTATTAATGTTTATTAATTGTGTCCTATCCTTTCTCTTAGAAAAATAGTTTTATAATTTAGGCTTTTCATTTAGTATATTTAAAAAATATTTCTAAATTCACCATATAGTTTTTATTTTCTCTGTTTTCCAATACTGTATTTCCTACATTTTACTATAATTAACTTTTCTAAAGCATAAATATCTGATGGTGACAGTTGTCTACTCAAAAAATTTTAAAGTTTCTTTATGGCATAGAAAGTCTCACAATGTTGTTTCTTTACATAATTTTCCCTTTTACTTCTTATTTCTACCATTTCCTGCCAAAATACATATTTTATAATATTGCAAGTATTTCTTCCCTTTGCCATCAATTAGTATAATAAGGTTTTGTAAGTTTGGATCATATACTATATAAAATAGTATCTTACTGTAATTTTAACTATCACTTCATGAATTGCTAAATGAGTTAGTTATCTTTTCATATGTATATTGGCCATTTGTGTTTTCTGTGAAATGACTTTTATTAAATTTCAAGCAGGCAGTCTTTTTTTAAAAAATATTTTATTATATTTTGAGAGAGAGGAAGGGAGAGAGGCAGAGAGGGAGAGAGACATCAATATATGGTTGCCTTTCACCTGCCTCCAGCTACGGACCTGGCTGGAGACCTAGCTTGCAACCTGGTTACGTGCTCTGGCTGGGAGTTGAACCAGCAACCTTTGTGTTCACTGGCCAGCACCTTAACCACTGTGCCACCAGCCAGGGCCAGGCAGTCTTTTAAAAAATGTAATCTAAATTTATTTTTCATGTATATGTCTTTCAAACATGTTCTCCAACTTTTTGTCATGTTTTATTCTACTGTTTTTATAAATAAACTTTTCTCAATTTTAATGCAGTCCAATTCATTAATATTTTCTCTATATTTAGTACTTTTGTTTTCTTTTTACATAAAACTAGATCCTAAGGACATGAAGTTTCTATCCTATATAGTTTTTTATTCTTGTAAAATTTTATCTTTCACATGTAAGTTCTTTGTCTTTGTGGAATTTATTTAGTATGCCATGAAGGACGAATGCAACCATATGTGTCACACTTACATGTGTAAATCAGAATTTGTCAATAACATAACTATACTTCTTGAGAAGAAAGATATGTAATATAGTGAATAACATGCATTTAAAGGTCTTGACAGGATTGGAGAAATAGGCTCTAGACTGGGCTTCCAAGAATAATTCTCAGCAAACGAAAGCATTCATGGCTAACTAAAAAAAAAATGTATCCCTGTTACAACAGGAAGTAACAGAACAAGAGATTTGTGTGAAAAATACTAACTCTAGAATAGTACCACCCTAGCTGGACTCAATGAATTAGATGGCTGCCTAACCAACTGCTTGGCCCACAGACATATGATCACATTAAATGCCTTGAATGCAGTATCTCCTCTGTACTTCAACTGGATCTAAATATCATGGATGGGTCTGGTATAATCAGATGAGCCTGTTAAAAGAGAGTCTAGAGGTTGGGGACTTGAAACACTAGACTTTCTCTATCTCTTTTTCATTGGTGTCTTTGAGAAAGCTAGCTGCCATAAATTTACAACCATATATATATAAATGAATGCTACGAAGAACCAAGTGAGCTCAAAAGAAGCCCCTTGAGATGAGGAGGAGGGAAGAGACTTGGGTGATACCACTGCCACCTCAGATGGTAACCCTATTATATATAAAACCTGAAGAAGGTCGCGGATAAGCAGGGCTCAAACTCCTGATTCATAAAATGCTGTGGGTTGAGAAATGAGTGTTATTTAAACTTTATGGCACTCTGCTACATTAGCATAGAAAACAACTGATTTAATTTCAAGCTGTTTTCTTAGCCTATCTTGGTCATTTTATATTTTTCCTTTATTCTGGAAGCTTTAAACCCTTTAACATCCATTATTCTAAAAGTTTGGTGAATCTCTTTTAAACATTATCCAATTCATTTCCTTTCTATTCTTTCATTCTCTGTGTTAACTAAGTTCAGTACATTTACACATACTCTGATTTCTTCATCATTTGAATTTTTTATAGTCTTTTTACTTCTTTTTCTGCCTTTTCATTGTTTTCTCTTATTTTTAATATATATATTAATTAATTTATTCATTTATTTATTTTCTCAATGTACAGTTGCGTTTCACCTGCCTCCAGCTACAGACCTGGCTGGAGACCTGACTTGCAACCTGGGTATGTGTCCTGGCTGGCGAATCGAACCTGTGCCCTTTGGGTTCGCAGGCCGGCGCCTTACCCACTGTGCTACCAGCCAGGGCTTTTTATATATTATTTAATTTTACAAATTTTTAGAGAAATTTTAGGCAAAGAAAACTGAGCGAAAAGTGAAAATGTTCTTAGAAAACCCCTGTAGATCCCCTTGCTTTCCCCAGTATCAACTTACCCTCCAGAGTGGTAATTTGTTATCACTGATGAATCCATATGAAAATGTCATTATTATTCAAAGTCCATAGTTTATATTGAGGTTTAGTCTTGATGTTACATATTTTATGGGTTTGGATAAATGTATAATGGCATTTATCTACTATTATAACAGCATGCAAATAATTTCACTGATCTACACATCCTGCTTCTTCAGCTGTCCTTTCCTCATAACCCTTGGCAACTACTGATCTTTTACTGTCTCTATAGTTTCTCTTTTGCAGAATGTTATATGTTTGAATATAGTATGCATCCTTTCAGTTTGAGTTCTTTTTTAACTTAGTAATCTAAAATTTAAATTTTCTCCATAGCTTAATACCTCTTTTCTTTTTAATGCTGAATATTACATTGTCTAGATATACCCCGGTTCATTTACCTATTCACTTCTTGAAGGATATCTTGATTGCTTCAGAGTTTCAGTAATTCTAAATATAGCTGCTATGAACATTGGTGCAATATTTTCCTTTTTTCTTTTTTTAACATATTTTTAACTCTTTTGGGTATATACCAAGGATAACAATTGCTGAGCTGTATGGAAAAAGAATGCTTAGTTTGGGGGAAACTGTCTTTCAAAACAGTTGTACCATTTTCTATTACCATCACCTATGAATGAAAATTCCTTCACATTCTGCTAGCATATCATGATGTCAGTGTTGTGGATCCTGCCTTTGTGTTGTGTCTAAAAAGTCATCAACACACCAAGGTCAAACAGATTCTATGTTACCTTGCAGTATTATAGTTTTATTGTTTACATTTGCATCTAGGACACATTTAGAATAAATTTTTATGAAGAGTGCAAGGTTTGTGTCTAAATTTTTTTTTTTTTTTTTTGCGTGTGAATTTTCAGTTCCAACACTATGTTTCGAAAAGACGATTTTCCTCTCTATTATACGCCACTGCTCCTTTGTCAAAGACCAGTGAATCAGAGTTGTGTCTCTTTCTGGGCTCTCTGTTTCATTGATCTATTTGTCAATTCTTTTGCTAATACTACTTTGATTTGATTACTGTAGCTTTATAGTTAGTTTTGAAATTGGGTTGTGTCAGTCCTCCAACTTTGTTTTGCCTTAATATTATTTTGGCTATTCTAGGTTTTTTGCTTGTTCTGGATTTTTAAATAATTTTTATATTTAGTTTTTGTTTTTTTATGTGTTATCTAAGTTTTGGTTTGAAAGAAATATACTACTACTCTCAATGTTGCTTGCTTAATATCCTTTTTTAATTATACCTAAAATTTTACCATACAGTTATATTAATAACTCAAAGACCTCAGCCAGATTAATATTTATTTGATCAGTCTCCTGAATTACATGCTATAGTTTCAGTCCACTATTTTTAGCCTTGCATTCCTTTTTATGCCAATTATCATCATTTATTTTAATTGAATAATTTAATCTAGTTGTATCCTATTTACTTATTATTTGCTACTCTTAAGGTCTAGTTTTTCATACCCTCCCTTAAGGATTATATTTTATTCTTATTGGTGTATACAACCTTTAGAAATAAAAGGAGAAAGGACTCATGGACATGGACAGCAGTGTGGTGATTGCTGGTGGGAGGCAGTATAAGGAGACTAAATGGTAATAGAAAAATATACAATAAAATGAAATCCAAAAAAAGAAGAAAGAAAAGAAATCCCTTCAGTGTCATTCAGTTGGTGGTAGTTTAAATATGTTTGTTTTTCCTTCATTCTTGACTTTTTTTTTTGCATTCAATACTGCATGATAAGATCAAGACTAAGAGAAGTCTTCAGGCTAAGAACTCACCAATGTAAGTGCCATTTGGGGCTGATGTACAAAGGAGTTAGTGACCCTTGGGCATTTTACATGGTGTGGCATCCCACCGTTGAATCTAAGAGAACTGACTCCCTTAAAAACGGATGGAGAGGAAAGACACTGAAAACTATTCCCCCATCTTGTGTTCTACTAATGGAGTCCCCGTAAAAAGGAGGACTTACTTCCTTGTGGAAAATGTACAATTATATCACCTTTGCTTGGACCCTAGTCATATTCCTTCGGATATTTCCTCAGGAAATTTCTGTTATTACTGAATAAAATTAGTATCAAATTTAACTGTGTTATTTTAAAGAAATAATACTCTAGAACCAGGTAAAAAGGAATTTTAAAACATGATTGATTATATATATCCAAGAAGTATGAGTCCTAAATATTATAGTCCAAGAAAAGCCATAGGTTGATACATTCAAGGAAGTGGCAGAATTTCCCAGTAGTAGACTGGGAAAGATGGGTAACCCAAGTAAAAAAAAGTGAATTTTAGAAAAATGTTTTATAACAGCTGATTATGTCCAATTTTGTAGTTTGATATATACATGTGTGCTAGATCTACCCTTTATTGTGTCTGCAATTAAAAAGATACAGTTATTAATCATAATAAGGAAAATAAAATGAATGGCAAACAGGGCATATAAGGCTTGAAGAATATGGGATAAAAAGAAGAGGAGTTGTGATTGGGAAAAGAACAATGATAGTGGAACTAAATTTCTATCTATTGGTTCAAAGGTATACTTATTACTGGAGGTCTTCCAGATAGTTATGTAGTTGTTTAGAATAAGAATGCTTTTCAGTTAAAACTTTTTCCTACTAGAGTTGATGGAAAAGATGCCTGAACCTGTGTGGGCTGTGCATTTTTTGGAATTGATTTAGCACCTGGTAATAACACAGATTCAAGTATTTTAGGGTTCAAGTCAAAGAATAAGATCAATGGCAGGTAATGGAGCATTTGGAATTGTGTGAAACATGATCTCTGAGGAAAGTACAGAAAGACTGTTGGACAGAAAGCGATTTTAGGTAGAGAAAAGAATGAGAATATAGGGAAAGCAATCATGGTATAGGAAAAATAATCATGGCTTTGAAGAGAAAGTAACCTGGTCACCAAACCTTGAACTGCTTTTTAGCTTGGGATACAAGCCATTTTACTTTTTTGTGTGTTTTAATTCTTTTATAGAAGTAAACACACAAAAACCACCAATTGTAAAATTGACCTCAGAGAGTGATCGTGACAACTATAGGTCAAAGAAAAACAATATTTGTAGCACATTAAGAAAGTCTCAATAAATTGTAGTGTTTCTTTCTCACTGGTAGATCAGGTAGATATTAGAAAGCTGTGGCTTCAATTGTCATATCTATCTGCATCTATAGCTTTATGTTCTCATTCTTTTTTTTTTTTTTTTTTTTATTTTTTTT
>PVIW01009874.1:0-33214 GCA_004026585.1 Noctilio leporinus
GGGGGACAGAGGGGAGAAAAAAAGGGATGGATGTAATACAACAACAATAAAATTAAAAGAAAAGAAAAAAAAAGAATGCTCAGCATCACTAGGCATCAGAGAGATGCATATTAAAACCACAGTAAGATAGCACCTCACACCTGTCAGAATTTGCAATCGTCAGCAAATCAACAAACAACAAGTGTTGGTGAGGATGCAGGACAAAGGGAACCCTCATAGACTGTTGGTGGGAATGTTGGCTGGTGCAGCCACTGTGGAAAACAGTATGGGGTTTCCTTAAAAAACTAAAAATGGAACTGCCTTTTGATCCAGCGATTCCACTACTTGGACTATACCCAAAGAATCCTGAAACACCAATTCATAAAAACCTATGTACACCTATGTTCATAGCAACACTACTTTCAATAGCCAAGTGCTGGAAACAGCCTAAGTGCCAATCAGTGGATGACTGGTTCAAAAAACTTTGATACATTTACACAATGGAATACTATACAGCAGAAATAAAGAAGGAACTCGTACCCTTTGCAACAACATGGATGGAACTGGAGAGTATTATGCTTAGTGAAATAAGCCAATCAGTGAAGACAAATATCATATGATCTCACCCATTACAGGACAGTAATGAACAAAACTAACAAGAAGCAAAACAGAACCAAATATATGAATAAAATGAATAGGTCTTCAGTGGTCAGGGGGAATGGGGTTGGCAGGAGGGGGGAGGCAGAGGCAAGGAAGGGGAGCAGTTTAGATATGAACCTAGTATAAAGGAATCATGGACATGGACAACAGGTGGGATTGACTTTGGGTGTAATGGGTGGGTGGGGAGGGGTATGGAGGGGAGCAAAAGAGGATGGATGTAATACAACAACAATTAAAAAAATAAAAAACAAAAAAACGATGACCTGCAACCAAGAATACTCTAACCAGCAAGACTCTCATTCAAAATGGAAGGTGAAATAAGTAGGTTACCAAACAAAAGAAGGCTAAAAGAATACACCACTACCAAAACAGCATTGCAAAAGAAAAGTTCTTTTGTATATATTAATTAATTAATTTAAATTAAAAATATTTTAAACAATTTTTTTATTTTTAGAGAGGAAGTAAAGGAAGGAGGACAAAAGAGAGAAAAACATCAATGTATGGTTGCCTTTCACCTGCCTCCAGCTACTAACCTAGCTGGAGACTTGGCTTGCAAACTCATTATGTTCCCTAGCTGGGGAATCAAACCAGTGAGTTTTGGGTTCGCAGGCCGGTGCCAATCCACTGATCCATCAGCCAGTGCAAAAACTTCTTTTTTTAAATGACTATTCTCTTTATGCTCAGTGACAGCTTGGAGCCAATAGAGCTATGCATTCCCTTAATAAGCCATGAATAGCAACCGAAGCTCATACTCAGAGGGAGTAGAAAGAGGTCCATTTCATCCTTGCTTGTTATCCAATCCTGCAATCCCCTGAGAGCAAACACTACTTAAGAGGGCTAATCTCATATATTTTTGGCTTGCCTTCATCCGAGACAAAGAGGTTCCTTGACATTAGAAAATTGGTTCACCTGGAAGTTACCCATCTTCTTTTTGTCAGACTTTGATTTTATACTCATCTTTTAAAATGTGTTTTCTAAAAAATTAAAATCTCCCCTGTGAATAAATAGAACCACCATCCATCAAGGAGATCCCCAACGTACTAAGAGATCAATTTACATTCATTCTCTTTCTGTATCCACATTCAATTTGTCAGCAAACCTTGTTTGCATCTATGACCATAATAAACCTCACATTCACTCACTCATCTCTAGCTACACACCACCTCTCTTCTAAGCCACTGTCATCTTTCACTGCAGCTACTGAAAGTGCCTCTTCCTTGGTCTCTTATTTCAGTCTTTTCCCACTCTCCACTCCCTAATTGATTACCTATGTAGCAGCAGCCAGAGCTGTTGTCTTCAAAGTAAGTCAGATGTTGTCTTCCCTGCCTAAAATTTCCTTTCATCTTTTTCATGCACTTAAAATAAAACCCAAACCCCTTACTCCTATTTGGCCCCTACTTCCTTGTCCAGCTTGCTATATTCCACCTCATTTCACTCCCTGAAATTTAGCCACATTGACTTTCCCCCTCTTCCTCAGACAAGACAAACTGCTGAACACTTTTCCTATCCACTCCTGCTTGTGACAGTGCCAGTCTGCCCCAGTCTTTATTGGACCATGCTTTCTTTATATTCTGGTCTCATTTCTCCTATCAGCGCTTCAGAGAACTATGTTAGACCAGACCCATCATGCTCCCAAATCCACCCCCCTGCCTATATCCTTTAAAACATCCCTTTATTTATTCCATTTAGGGTTCATTGCAAATCCAGATTACCTTTTTAATTGTTTGTTTCCTTTTTTCCAGCTGCCAGCACCCAGATGGGAAAGAACATTGTCTGTCTGGTTGCACTGCTGTCTTCAGAGAACCTGAAAGAGTTGCTGGCATAGAAAAGCACTCAACAAGATTTGCTTATTGAAGAAATGTAGATAAAAAGGAAGGTAATTGACTTTAAGGTTCTGTGAGATTCCGGATTATTTAAATCTTAATTATTGTAATTCTTGGAGGTTGATGAAGGATAATCTCTGCAAATCTATACCCATATCTTTGAATATTTTCCAGGCACCTTATGGCAGATAGTCAGCTCATGTGTCTCTTCTCCAGGGGAAACTCCTGTCTTTCTCTCCATGGTTCCCCTCTCAGTCTGAATTTTCTTTTCTGCGTGTTTTCATAACCACTGACTTTTATTATAGATTTTACTACATGGTATTGCTGTTGTTGACTTATATGTGTGACTTATCTATGAGAATGAATTTCTTAATTAAGTAAAAGTCATTTCTTGTTTGCTTTTGAAAGATTAGATCTAGTACAATACATATGATAAATAAATGATGTATAAATAACAGTGAGAGTGTGACAGTTTTATCAATGACTGTATGGCAGGACACTTAATGCGAAACTTGCCCTTGAATAATTCAAGTATCATCAGAATTAAGGTATAAAACTAATGTGTAGATTATTTGATATGATAATCAATAATTAAATAATACTGAAACAGCATTTACTGCCATCTCCATCTTTGCAAACTTTTCCATCTCATTTGCTGCATGCATCTGCCTTTATCTCCAGGATGCTATTCTGATCTCTTATGATTTTATGCTTAGAAACCCACACTTTTCACAGTGGATAAGGCACCAACCTGTGAACCCAAAAGTCGCTGGTTTGATTCCTAGCCAGGGCACATGACCAGGGCAAGCCAGGTCTCAAGCCAGGTTTGTAGCTGGAGGCAGGCAGAAGGCAACCATACATGGATGTCTCTCTGCCTTTCTCCCTTCCCCTCTCTTTAAAAATAATAAATAAAATTTTGACAAAGGAAACCCACACTTTTGAGGAGCTTGTGAGAACCTGTAAAACAAACAAACAAACGAACATTGAGTGAAGCCCTCCTAGTTCAAAGTGAAGTAAGTTTTCACTGACCCTCTTTGATTCACACATCTCAGTAAACACAGTATAATTTAAGTGCTTTTCCGTTACATTTCCCTTTTTTTAAACTTGAAGTATAAACACATACTAAACACCAGTGAATTTAATTGGCATATAGTCAGTTTTCTCTCTTCCTACGAGTTTGTTCTCACAGGATCTCTTAGCTTCTGAGGAGCTTAGTAGAAGTATGGACCATGATTAATTAATTTTGCACTGACCCTTCTCCATTTTCTTGATCATTTACATGGTGTAGGGAAAAGCTTGTCTTCATTGTGACAAGTCTACCTGGGTACTTGAAACACGTTACCTGTGGGTAAAGCACCTGTTTTGGAAAGGCCAGTTCTGCCTGGTAAATTTTTTAGGTCTTGTTATTGCTGCTCCAAAACAATCTCTACAAAACTAGAGTGAACCATGAAACTGAAAATAACATAGAGTTAACTAGCAAGTTACTTTGATTTTTAGCATAAAGGTCCTGAAGGAAATGGTTCTTTGTTTTTATTTTTTATCTCCAATTTAAACTTTTTATTTGTTTATTATTTTTAAAATTTTATTTTTGTATTACATTCATCACAGCCCCCCTTCTCTTCCCTTCTTCCCCTCCCCATCCCCCACAGTCCATCCCATATATTGTCCATGTCCATGAATCATCCATGCTAGCTTTTTTTAAATTTAATTTTATTGTTGTTGTATTACATTCATCCCCTTTTTACTCCCCTCTGTCCCCTTCCTCACCCACTCACTCACTCCCAAAGTCAATCCCACTTGTTGTCCATGTCCATGGTTCTTCCATACTAGTTTCTTGACTAAACTGCTCTCCTTCTTTGACTCTTCCTCTCCCTTCCCCCTGCCCCTCTTCCCTTTGCCCACTGAAGGTCTATTCACTGTATTCATGTATCTGGTTCTGTTTTGCTTGTTGTTTGTTTTCTTCATTATTGTCCTATAACGGGTGAGATCAAATGGTATTTGTCTTTCATTGGCTGTCTTATTTCACTAAGCATAATACTTTCCAGTTCCATCCATGTTGTTGCAAAGGGTAGGAGTTCCTTCCAATTTACACCATACACCAGAATAAACTCAAGATGGATAAAGGATTTAAACATAAGCAGTGCCACCATAAAGGTCCTGGAGAAAAATATAGGCAGTAAAATGTTAGATATCCTATGCAGAAATATGTTTACTGATACTTCACCAAGGACAAAGGAAATAAAAGGACAAATAAACAAATGGGACTATATCAAATCGAAAAGTTTCTGTTCAGCTAAAGAAAACATGCTGACTTCTTGACTAAACTTCAAGAAAGAGAACAGTTTAAACATTTAATGAAATGAGTTGCTTGTGTTTCTTATGTTTTGTTGCCTTTGACTCACTAGAGGGCAGTAGAGGAAAAGGTTTCAAAGAAACAAAGCTGGAAATTACACAAAAATCACAATACCTGGTTACGTTAGTGTTCTGTACTTTAACTTAGGTCCAAATGTTAAATCTAATGGAGAATCAAATTAAGATGCTTCCTTTTCTGCACCCTTATCTTAAGGATAAACTTATTATGGATAATTCAGTAGACACATTCATCACATAGGAGCTGTTACTGATGAATTTGATGCCTTCTGTGTTTACAATTATTCACAAATCTTTGTGTTTTTCTTCTGCTCTTCCTTCCCTCAATTTTCACTGAAATAATCTAATAAAAACACTCTCCAAATTTCCTCTTGCTTATAGACTATGATATATAATATTTTAAAAGTTTTGAAGTTAGCAGTTAGCCATGAACATAGTTTTAAGAATCAAAACTTAAATATAGTTTCAGTGCACTCACTATGTTAAATAACGTGGCTACCTGCCAATTATAGGGCTCCCCTACCCTTTTAAGGAATTATATGACTAGGTATATCTCAAAAAGTTATCTCAATTCAGCTGGCCATAAGAGTTGGCATCTGGGATTTGAATGTCCTCTTGTTATTTTGCCAAGCCTATCAATCCAAGCTCTCTGCCCCCTAATCACACAAATTTCCCTCTCTCTGAAGAGAATATGTACAATTGAAAATAATAGAGTGACTTCATTCTTAAAAAATAGCAAGAAAATGAATAGCAAGGAATATACTTAAAATTTAGTAAAATAGTTGACTTTAGGCATGATTCTAAAGCAGGTGATATTTCTTTTTCTAAATGCCCCTCACTATTTTTCCCCTTGTAGAGGGAAGGGCAGAGCACTCCGATAGTTTTAGGTTTGTCTTCCCCAATAAAGTATTTCAGTCTGCATTGCATAGGAGCAAAAGTTTGATATAAAATAAACATTTAATTGACTTTTAAAATTTGTTTCTCTGGTCCTTTTCATCAGGGCTCCTTCCACCACACATACTGTGAAATCAGCCCTATACACTATGCCCACTGACTTTTGCCATGACCTGTGTGGAGTGGAGGTCCCTAAGTGAGGGAGACAGGAGATTAAGAAAGACAAACACTGGTTAGAGAAAAGCGGGGGCCAGGTGGAGCATTGCCCTCAGATGGAGAGACAATGACCATGAACATGTCTCCGCATTTATTTTATAGGGGTTTGTCAAATAAAACTCAAAGAGGTTTTGCAGGCTTAAGGGAACACTGAGGGCAAAGGTCATCCCATTCCCAGGTTATCTAAATGATAAATGTTTCTTCTGCACCAGCTTAAAGCGCCTGTTCCTTTCTCAACCCCTGCTGGTTCTGGCTGCCATCAGCAGCTGGCCTGCTTCTGCTGTGCGGATGGAAGCAATCAAGCGTGGCTTTGCCAGCACTCAATCTTAACTTTTGCTGTCAGCCATCACCATCTCCTACAGACTTTCTCCTAGAGCAGTACCCATTGCCCGCCATGGATCTATCTTGGGTTTCCCATAAAGCCTTCTTATTCTGAAGCTACATTGTGCCAGAGCCCAGTAAGTAATCCGATTATTAATACAGGCCAAGGTATAACTTATTCATCATACTTTGATATATGACATTTAGAGGTTTTGTACATTGGTGGGACTTTTCTAGATGCACATGATGTTTTATCCAGAAGGATAAAACTAAACATATTGTGCATTGGGGTAAGCCACCAGGAAATGATTTATTTTAAATTAATTTTATTGCTGTTGTATTGCATCCATCCCCTTTTTACTCCCCTCTGTCCCCCTCCCCTCCCACCCACTCCCCCTGAAAGTCAATCCTTCTTGTCCTGTTCGTGGTTCTTCCATACTACTTCCTTGACTAAACTGCTCCCCTTCTTTGCCTCCTCCTTCCCCTTCCCTCTCCCCCTTGCCCAATGAAGGTCTATTCATTGTATTCATGTATCTTGTTCTATTTTTCTTGGTTTCTTGTTTTGTTCATTATTGTCCTGTAATGGGTGAGATCATATGATATTTGTCTTTCACTGATTGGCTTATTTCACTAATCAAATACTTTCCAGTTCTATCCATGTTGTTGCAAGGGTAGGAGTTCCTTTTTTCTTTCTGCTCTATAGTATTCCATTGTGTAAATATAGTAAAGTTTTTTGATCTAATCATCCACTGATGGGCACTTAAGCTGTTTCCAGCACTTGGCTATTGTAAATAGCACTACTATGAACATAGGTTCTTATCAACTAGTGTTTCAGGGTTCTTCAGGTATAGTAACAAGACCACTTTAAAGCATTCATAAGTTAAAGTTGGGTCTTATCCATTCAGCTGCCCTACGTCTTTTGATTGATGCAATTACTCCATTTACCTCTGTACCTGTGTGTCTGTCTCTCTGTTTCTTTATCTTCTTAAAGCAGACCCTTTAGCATCTCTTGCAGTGCTGGTTTGGTAGAGATGTATTCTTTTAGACTTCTTTTGTCTGAGAAAATCCTTATTTCACCTTCCATTTTGAATGACAACCTTGCTAGTTAGAGTATTCTTGGTTGAAGGCTTTTGTTTTTCATTGTTCGAAATCTTTTTTGCCATTCCCTTTTGGCTTGTTGTGTTTCTGTGGAGAAATCAGCTGATAACCTTATTGGAGCCCCCTTGTATGTTATTAGTTGCTTCTCTCTTGCTGCTTTTAGGATTCTCTCCTTGTCTTTGAAATTTGCCATTTTCATGATGATGTGTCTTGGAGTGGGCCCATTTGGGTTCATCTTGCTTGGGACACTCTGGGCTTCCTGAGTTTGCATGACATTTTCTCTCCTCAAGTTAGGAAAGTTTTCTGTCATTACTTTTTCAAAGAGGTTTTCTATCCCTCGATCCTCCTCTTCTCTTTCTGGTATCCCTATGATACGGATATTATTATGTTTCATGTTGTCCTGCAGTTCTCTTAAAACCTCTTCATTCTTTTTCAGTCTTTTTTCATTTTGTTGCGCTGCCTGGGAATTTTTTTCTGCATTGACCTCCAGCTCAATGATCTGATCTTCTGCTTTCTCTAGCCTGCTTTTGATTCCCTCTACTATGTTCTTTAATTCAGAAATGGTATTCTTCATTTACTCCTGGTTCTTATTGATGGTGTCTATGTCCTTTTTAATGCTATTGTAGTTCTCAGTAAGTTCCTTGTGGCTTCCCTGGAGTTCTTGTAGTTCTCCTGGAGTTGTCTGTAGTTCCCCTGGAGTTGTTGGTAGTTTTCTTTGAACTCACTGAGCTCATTGAGCTTCTCTATCATCATTATTTTGAATTCCATGTCTGAGACTGTGCTTGCCTCTATTTCATTTTGCATTCTTCCTGGGGATTCCTCCTTTCTATTTGCTGAAAGTTGATTTCTTTGTCTTCCCATTTTAGGTGACTCTTGTTGGTTTCTGCTTCTGAGATTGGTCTGCTTTGGCTTACTGTCTTAGTAGTGTGACCTTCTGTGGTGTAGAGGTGCCCTTTTGTTTTACTTCCTGAATCTGTTCTTGGTAAGGTCATCTCTTGTCCCAGTCTGGGCCTAGTTAGCCAGGTGGAGACTACCAGAGATCCATTGTCTTTGTTTCCTTTAGTTGTTAATCCAATCAGTCTGTGATCAGTGGTTAGTTTTAGGTACCTATGGGTGGGGAAGATGAATTCAGTTGTTAATCCAATCAACCTGTAATCTGAGGTCAGGTTTGGGCACTGCTGGGTGGGACAGATTAATTCCTCTTGGTGGGGCTGTGGCTTTCCCTCAGGCTACCACCCTTTGGAGAAGAGTGGTCTGCTGACTGTTTGGGGGTTGGGTCAGCACTAGACTCACAGGCTGCTCCCTCAACTCTCCCACTAAAGCCACTGACTCCAAACTCTCCTTAAGTGTCTCTAGTCCACTGTGCCCTTTCTATGCTGGAACCCAGGGTAGGTGGGGGCCTCTGTATTTTCATGCATGGTAGGAATGGCAGAAACATGAGAGGGCTGGCTGGGCCCCCACCTGACCCAGCAGCCAAAGGGACAAAGCTGGTGGCTCCACCTGAGAACGGTGGGTTCTGGTCCGCATGCTAGGTATACACCAGCATATACACCAACATGGCAGAGAGGAAAGCAGCATACAGCTGAGAAGGGCAGAAAGCTGAGGAGTTTGCTGGCCTGAGGGAGTGCTAGAGACAGAGAACTACTAGGGTTACCACATGAAAATACATTGGCACCCACCTACCCTGGACTACAGCAGAGGGAGGGCAGAAAGGACTGGAGACACAGGGGGAGGGTTTTCAGCAGTAGCTTGGAGGAGGTAAGTGCGGAAGTGGCTGTGGGGATCCAGGTGCTGACTCATTGTCCACACCTCTGGCAAACTGTGCTGCACTAAACCCTTTTTGTAAGAGGGTCCTCAAGGCCAGCCCACTGGAAGCAATCTGTGCTGCCCAACTGGGCCTTAGCTTGGTGCCTGATCATAATTCTTTGACTTACATCTAAATATACCTCTCCTGCCCTGCCCTGTCTGAGCACAGATACAGTAGTTGACACCTGAAGAGATATCTCTTGCCTAGCAGTGCCTGGGCCTGGCAGGAAATTATAAAGCCTCTGACTTACAGCTGGTCAGTCAGTCAGCCCTGCATAGCAGCATGCAAGCCTGGCGGCTGATCTTAGATTCATTACTTTGCAACTGAGTCAATCCTTCCCGCCTAGCAGTGCATAGGCCTGGCAGCTGATTACAAACTCTGATTTACAGCTGGGTCAGTCAGCTTTGCACATTGGCATGCAAGCCTGGTGGGTGATCCTAGATTCATTGCTTTGCAACTGCAGCAGTCCTTCTTGCTCAGCAGAGCCTGGGCCTGGCAGCTGATTACAAAATCTCTGACTTATAGCTGGTTTAGCCAGTCAGCCCTGAAAAGTGGCATATAAGCATAGAGGCTTATCAGGTATTCATTGTTTTGCAACTGAGTTGGTCTGCCCCTCCCACTAGCTTCTGGGCCTGGCTGATGATCAGAAACTCACTGAATTACAACTGAAACTTCAGTCTATCCCAGTGGCTCCTTAGACTAGCAGCTGATGACAAGTTCACTGAATTACAATAGAATGTTTCAGTTGAGCCCAGTGCCACCTGAGCCTAGGCGCTAAACTTAGATTCATTAGATTACAATTGACCTTGCTGTCTAGCACAGCAGCTTCTGAGCCTGGTGACCTCTCCCAGATTCATTTGAATACAATTGGATCTTGCTGCCTAGCCCAATGGTGCCTGAGCCTGGTGGTTGATCACAGATTCAGATTTACATCTGAATCTGTCCCATCAAGCAGCAATGGAGCTGGCATCTGATTCATTGGATTATAATTGAACCTCTCTGTCTAGCCCAGCAGGGCCTGGGTTTGAGAGCTGATTCATTGATTCACAACTGAATCAGTCTATCCCATCAAGCTTCATCTGAGCATGACAGATAGCAATACTACTGAATCAATCCTTCCAGCCCAGAAATTCCTTAGCTGGGCAGTTGATCACAGTCTGATTGGAATACAAAGAAACCTAAAAAGAAAAAGAAAAAGAAAAGGAGGAATCCCCAGAAAGATCACTAAACAAAACAGGCAAGCAAACTATCATATATGGAGTTCAAAAGGATGATGATAGAGAATCTCAATGAGCTCAGTGAGCTCAAAGTAAACTACCAACAACTCCAGGGGAACTAAGAAGAACTCCAGGGAAGCTAGACAGAACTTACAGAGAATTACACCAGCATTAAAAAGGACATAGAAACTATCAGTACGAACTGTCTTCAAGGAGGAAATGAAGAATCCAATTCTGTACTGAAGAATACAGTAGAAGGAATCAATAGCAGGCTAGAGGAAACAGAGAATCAGATCAGAGAGGTGGAGGACAATGTAGAAAAATATTCCAAGACAGTGCAACATAATTTTAAAAAGGCTGAACAAGAATGAAGAGGTTTTAAGAGAGCTACAGGACAACATGAAACACAATAATATTCATATAATAGGGATACCAGAAGGAAAAGAGGAACAAAAAATGGAAAGCCTATTCAAAAAAGTAATGATAGAAAACTTCCCTATCATTATGAGTGAAAACGTTACTCATGGTCAGGAAACACAGATGATCCCAATGAGGATGAATCCAAACAGACCCACTCCAAGACACATTATAAGTAAAATGGCAAATTTCAAAAACAAAGAGAGAATCCTAAATGCATCAAGTGAGAAACAGCAAATAACATATAAGGAGGCTCTGATAATGTTATCAAATGATTATTCAAAAGAAACAATACAAGCCAGAAGGGAATGGCAAAAAAAAAAAAAAAAAGTTAAAGTAATGGTAAACAAAGCTCTGCAACCAAGAATACTCTACCCAGCAAGGCTCTCATTCAAAATGGAAGGAGAAATAAGGAGTTTCACAGACAAAAGAAGACTAAAACAATACATCTCTACAAAACTAGCATTGCAAGAAATGCTAAACCTTATGCTTGAAAAACATGAAGAAACAGAGAGACACAGTGATGGACACAGATACAAGGAGAGAAAATGGCAATAAATAAGTGTCAATCAATAATAACCTTAAATATAATTGGATAAAATGTGCCAAACAAAACACATAGGGTAGCTGAGTGGATTAAAAAACATGACCCACATATACGCTGTCTTCAAGAGACCCACCTCAGAAAAAAAGATCGACACGTATTGAAAGTGAGTGGGTGGAAATATATACTTCAAGAAAATGGACATAAGAAAAAAAAGACAGCAGTAGCAATACTTATTTAAGACAAAACTGATTTTACCATGAAGCCCATGAAAAGGGATAAAGAAGGACATTTCATAATACTTAAGACAACAATCCATCAGGAAGAAATAACTCTGGTAAACATATGAACCCAACATAGGAGCTCCCAAATACATGAGGAAAATCTTGAAGGACTTCAAGAAAGGTACGGACAGCAACACACTAGTTCTAGGGGATTTTAACACCCCATTATCAATAATGGGCAGATCTTCCAAATAAGAAAACACCAAGGCTATTGTGGCATTGAACAAAACTCCAGATGAAATGGATCTAACTGATGTTTACAGAACCTTTCAGCCCAAAGAAGAAAAATACACATTTTTTTTCAAATGTACATGGAACATTCTCAAAGATAGACCATATGGTAGGTCATAAGACAAGCCTCCACAAATACAGGAAAATTGAAGTAATACCAATCATCTTTTCAGATCACAATGGATTGAAACTAGAAACCAATCTCAAGGGGAAAAACCAAAAACACTCTAACTCATGGAAATTGAATAACACACTATTAAATAAGGAATGGGTAAATAATGAGATCAAAGACAAAATCAAAACGTTTCTGGAAACAAATGACAAGAAATACACAACAGCCCAAAACTTATGGGACACAGCAAAGGCCGTCTTCAGAGGGAAATTCATAACAATACAGGCCTACCTAAAAAGGATAGTAGAAGCTTATACAAAGAACCTAACCATAAAGCTGCAAGAACTAGAGGAGCAACAACAAACAAAGTCCAGAGCAAGTAGAAAGAAGGAAGTCATCAAGATCAGTTCATAATTAAATAACTTAGAGATTAAAACTACAATCAATGAATCAATAAATCTAGGAGCTGGTTCTTTGAAAAAATAAACAAAGTTGACAAGTGTTTAGCCAGATTCATTAAATAAAAGAAAGAGAAGACCCAAATAAACATAATAAAAAACAACAGAGGAGAAATCACAACTGATTCTTCAGAAATACAAAATATTATAAGAAATTACTATAAACAACTATATGACAAGAAATATGAAAGCCTGTGTGAAATGGATGAATTTCTAGAAATGTGTAAGCTGCCAAAACTTAATCTAGAAGAAACAGAAACACTCAATAGCCCAATAACGATTAGTGAAATTGAAAAAGTAATCAAAAACTTCAAACACACAAGAGACCCAGACCAGATGGCTACAGAGGTGAATTTTATCAAACATTTAGAAAATAATTAACTCTTATTTCTCTCAACCTATTCCAAAAATCCAAGAAGAGGGAAGACTCCCAAACTCTTTCCATGAGGACAGTATTATTCTAATCCCAAAACCAGGTCAAGGCTCACCTAAGAAAGAAAATTGCAGGCCAATATATCTGATAAACAAAGATGCTCAGATTATCACCAAAATATTGGCCAACCGGATACAGCAATACATTAAAAAGATCATACACCATGATCATCTTGGTTTTATCCAAGGGATACAAGGACAGTACAACATTTGCAAATCAATAAATGTAATAGAGCACATCAACAAAATGAAAGACAAAATCCATATGATCATATCAAATGATGCTGAAAAAGCATTTGCTGAAGTACAGCAATGATTTTATGAAAAAATACACAGCAAAATGTGAAAAGAGCGAACATAACATAATAAAGGATATATATGAGAAACCTGAAGACAACATCATACTCAATGGGCAAAAATTAAAAGCTTTCCTCCTAAGATTAGGAATAAAACAAGGCTGCCCATTTTCTCCACTTCTGTTTAACATCGTTTTGGAAGTTCTAACCATAGCTATCAGAGAAGAAAAAGGAATAAAATGTATCCAAATAGGAAAAAAGGAAGTCAAACTGTCATTAATTGCAGATGACATGATAGTGTACATATAAAACCCAATAGATTCCACCAAAAACTTAACCTAATAAGCAAATTCAGCAAAATAGCTGGATATAAAGTCAATATCCAGAACAAAAGCAGTTTTGTATACCAATAATGAAACATCAAAGATAGAAGCTAGAAGACAAATCTCATTTACCATAGCAACAAGAAAAATTAAGTACTTAGAAGCCAACTTAACCAAGGAGGTGAAAGACCAATATTCAAAAAACTTCAGAACACTGAAGAAAGAAATCAAGGAAGATACAAATAAATGGATGTATATACCATATTCTCATGGATGGGAAGAATTAACATCATTAAAATGTCCATACTACCCAAAGCAATCTACACATTCAATGCAATCCCAATTAAAATACCAACGACAGACTTCACAGAAGTAGAAAAAATACTTCAAAAATTTATATGGAGCCAAAAACGCCCACAAATAGCCACAGCAATCTTGAGAAAGAAGAACAAGGTAGGAGGAATCACAATACCGGACTTCAAACAATACTACAAGGCTGCTGTCATCAAAACTATCTGGTACTGGCATAAGAATAGACATATAGATCAATGGAACAGAATAGAGAGCCCAGAAATTAACTCAGGACTCTATGGTCAACTAATATTTGACAAAGGGGGAAGGAACATCAAATGGAGTAAAAACAGTCTCTTCAACAAATGGTGTTGAGAGAACTGGACAGCAACATGCAAAAAAGATAAAACTAGCACATCCACTTATACCATACACCAAAATAAACTCAAGATGGATAAAGGACTTAAACATAAGCAATGCTATCATAAAGGCCATGGAGAAAAATATAAGCAGTAAAATTTTAGATATCCTACACAGTAACATGTTTCCTGCCACTTCTCCATGGGCAAAGGAAATAAAAGAAAAAATAAACAAATGGGACTATATCAAACTAAAAAATTTCTGTTCAGCTAAAGAAAATACCAGCAAAATTCAAAGTGATCTGACTGTATGGGAAAACATATTTGCCAATGATACTTCAGACAAGGGTTTTATATCCAAAATATATAAAGAACTAATGCGACTCAACACCAGGGAGACAGACAGCCCAATTAAAAAATAGGGAAAGGATCTGAATAGACAACTCTCTGAGGAAGACATACAAAGGGCCCAGAGGCATATGAAAGAATGCTCAATATCACCAGCCATTACAGAGATGCAAATTAAAACCACAATAAGATACCACCTCATACCTGCCAGAATGGCAATCATCAACATATCAACAAACAACAAGTGTTGGTGAGGATGTGGGGAAAAGGGAACCCTAGTACACAGTTGGTGGGAATGCAGGTTGGCGCAGCCAATGTGGAAAACAGTATGGAGTTTCCTTAAAAAACTAAAAGTGGAACAGCCTTTTGATTCAGCAATTCCACAACAAGGTTTATACCCAAAGAACCCTGAAACACATATTCATAAGAACCTATGTATACCTATGTTCATAGCAGCACTATTTACAATAACCAAGTGCTGGCAACAGCCTAAGTGCCCATGAGTGGATGATTGGATCAAAAAACTGTGGTACATTTACAGAATGAAATATTACAGAGCAGAAAGAAAGAAGGAACTCCTACCCTCTACAACAACATGGATGGTACTGGAAAGTATTATGGTTAGTGAAATAAGCCAGTCAGTGAAAGACAAATACCATACGATCTCACCCATTACAGGATAATAATGAACAAAACAAATAAGCAAAACAGAACCAGATACATGAATAGAATGAATAGACCTTCAGTGGGCAGAGGGTTAGGGGGTAGGTGGGAGGAGGAGGCACAGAAGAGGAGCAGTTTAGTCAAGGAACTAGCATGAAAGAACCATGGACATAAGCAACAAGTGGGATTGAGTTTGGGCAGGAGTGAGTGGGTTGGGAAGGGAACAGAGAAGAGTAAAAAGGGTATGGATGCAATACAACAACAATAAATTAAATTAACAAAAATGTATCATACACCATGATCAAGTGGGTTTCATCCCAGGGATGCAAGAATTGTACAACATTCACAAATCAATAAATGTAATACATCACATCAACAAAATAGAAGGCAAAAACCATATGATCATATCAATAAATGATAAAAAAGCATTTGATAAAGTACAGCAACAATTTATGATCAAGATGCTCAGCAAGAAGGGAATAGAGGGAACATAACTCAACATAATAAAGGCCATATATGAGAAACCTGAAGACAACATCATACTCCATGGTCAAAAACTAAAAGCCTTCCTATTTATGTCAGGAATAAGACAAAGCTGTCTACTTTCTCTACTTCTGTTCAACATTGTTTTGGAAGTTCCAGCCATAGCTATCAGAGAAAAAAAAGGAATCAAAGGTATCCAAATTGGAAAGGAGGAAATCAAACTGTCATTATTTGCAGATGACATGATAATGTACATATAAAACCCAATAGACTCCACCAAAAACCTATGTGACCTAATAAGCAAATTTAGCAATATAACTGGATATAAAGTCAATATTTAGAAATCAAAGGGATTTTTAAAAATATTTTATTTCATTATTTTTAGAAAGAGGCGAAGGGAAAGAGGGAGAGAGGGAGAGAGACATCAATGTAGGTTGCATTTCACCTGCCTCCAGCCACAGACCTGACTGGAGACCTGGTTTGCAACCTTGTTATGTGCCCTGGCTGGGGCAAAGGGATTTTTGAATACCAATAATGAAACATCAGAGATACAAGCTAGAAAACAAATCCCATTTACCATAGTAACAAGAAAATAAAGTACTTAGTAATAAACTTAGCCAAGGAGGTAAAAGACCTGTACTCAGAAAACTACACAACATTGAAGAAAGTTTTTAAGGAAGATACAAATAAATAGAAGCATATAGCATGTTCATGGATGGGAAGAATTAACATCATTAAAATGTCCATACTACCCAAAGCAATCTATAGATTCAATGCAATCCCTATTAAAATACCAATGACATACTTCAGAGAGATAGGAAAAATACTTCAGATATTTATATGGAGCCAAAAATACCCACAAATAGCCACAGTAATTTTTAGAAAGAAGAACAGGGTAGGAGGAATCACAATGCCACACATCAAACTATATTACAAGGCTATCGTAATAAAAACAATCTGGTACTGGTACAAGAACAAACAAATAGATCAATGGAATAGAATAGAGAGACCAGAAATAAACCCAAGACTCTATAGTCAATTAACATTGGACAAGGCAGGAAGGAACATAAAATGGAGTAAAAATAGTTTCTTCAAGAAGCTATATTGGGAGAACTAAACAGGGACATGCAATAAAAATGAAAGTAGACCATCAACTTACACCATACACCAGAATGAACTCAAGATGGATAAAGGACTTAAACAAGCAGTGCCATCATAAAGGTCCTGGAGGAAAATATAGGCAGTAAAATTTTAGATATCCTACACAGAGATAAGTTTACTAATATGTTTCCATGTGCAAAGGAAATAAAAGAACAAATAAACAAATGGGACTATATCAAACTGAAAATTTTCTGTTCAGCTAAAGAAAACACCAGCAAAATTAAAAGGGATCTGACTATATGGGAAAACATATTTGCCAATGACACTTCAGACAAAGGTTTGAATCCAATATATGTAAAGAACTTTTCATCTTTATGTGACTTAATACCAGGGAGACAGACAGCCCAATTAAAAAATTTTTAAATGTGCAAAGGACCTGAACAGATAACTCTCTAAGGAAGACATACAAAGGGTCCAAAGGCATATGAAAGAATGCTGATCATCACCAGCCATCAGAGAGATGCAAATTAAAACCATAATAAAATATCACCTCACACCTCTCAGAATGGCAATCATCAACAAATCAACAAACAACAAGTGTTGTCAAGGATGTGGGGAAAAGGGAACCCTGTTATACTGTTGGTGGAAATGCAGACTGGTGCAGCCACCATGGATAACATTGTGGAGTTTCCCTAAAACTCTAAAAATAGAAATGTTTTTGATCCAGAAATTCCACTCCTAAGATTATACCTGAAGAGCCCTGAAACACCAATTCATAAGAACCTATGGACCTTTATGTACATAGCAGCACTATTTACAATAGCTAAGTGCTAGAAACAGCCTAAGTGCCCATCAGTGGGTGATTGGATCAAAAAACTTTGGCACATTTACACAATGGAATACTACACAGCAGAAAGTAAGAAGGAACTCTTACCCTTTGCAACAACAATGATGGAACGGGAAAGTATTATACTTAGTGAAATGAGTCAGTCTGTGAAAAACAAATGCCATATGATCTCAACCATTACAGGCAATAATGATCAAAAGCAGCAAACATGCAAAACAGAACAAGACACATGAATACAATTTATAGACCTTCAGTGGGAATAGAGAAGGGGGTGGAATGAGGGGGAAGGAGAAGGTAAAAAGGGGAACAGTTTAGTCAAGGAACTAGCATAGAAAAACCATGGACATGGACAAGTGGGATTGACTTTGGGGGCAAATGGGTGGGTGAGGAAGGGGAGAGAAGAGAGTAAAAAGGATGGATGTAACCCAACAAAAATTAACTTAAAATGACTTGAAATGCATGTCAACTGCTATTTTGAGAAGAATCTCAAGAATGTAGCTAATCTTTTTTAAAAAGATTTTATTTATTATTTTTAGAGGTAATGGAAGGGACAGAGGCAGGGAGGGAGAGAGACATCAATGTATATTGCCTTTCACCTGCCTCCAGCTACAGACCTGGCTGAAGACCTGTCTTGCAATCTGGCTATTTGCTCTGGCTGAAAATCGAACCATCAACCTTTGGGTTTGCAGGCCAGCACCTGTCCATTGTGCCACTAGCCAGGTACAAGAATGTATCTAATGTCTTTTAATTGCACAATTTAATCAGTGGTTTAATTTTTCACATTAAATTTCTATTAAATTTTCATAATGACATTAGATATCTCTATACACATAGAAGGCATAAGAAGTATACAAAATAAAGTCTAGTACACATTCACAAATTACTAGTCTTTATCTTATGTTAATTTTTATCATATTTTCTTTAGTGTCTTCCTTTTAAGAATAAAATGTTTTAGTACATTTAAGTCTTTACCTTTTCCTGTTTCCTTATTCTTTTTTTTTTTTAAAGATTTTATTATTTTTCAGAGAGAGGGGAAGGGAGAGAGGCAGAAAGAGAGAGAAACATCAATGTATGATTGCCTTTCACCTGCCTCCAGCTATGGATCTGGCTGGAGACCTGGCTTGCAACCTGGTTATGTTGCCCTGGCTGGGAATCGAACCAGTGACCTTTGGGTTCACAGGCCGTCACCTTATCCACTATGCCACCAGCCAGGGTCCTTATTCCTAATACCTCCCTCTTTCACTTTTCTGAAGCACTGACAATGCTCCCAGATTATTTTTAGCACCCTGCTTCCCCTCAGCACTGCCATGTTTCCTGTATTCTTCTACTACTACCATGTCTGTTACTTTCATCTGTGCTTTTCATTCTTCCTTCTCTACCTAGTACCTAACTGTTGGTATCTTCACATGTTCCATCTCGGTTCTGTCTTGTTGCTTTACCAATCATCCAGTTATGTTATCCACTTGCCTGCCTTTGTTTCCCATGTGCCCATGTTTCACAAATCTGTGTTTCTAGTCTTGATCCTCCTTTTTGGACACCATTTTTATGTGAACACCAGACATAGATTTCTGGGTGAAGACTTACCCAAGTCTACCCCTCTGATTCTTTGTATCTGAATATACTATTCTTCCCACACAGCAACCTTAGTGTTCCCTGAAGCTCTATTTTTATCTTATTCTTTATTACTTGAGAAACATTTTTAGTCTACCCAGGGAGGTTTCCTTAAATTTCGTATTGTAATCATGATGACCACCACTGCATTAATGCTCTGTATTTTTTATCATATTATCTCAGCTTGACACTATCATTCACCTTCTAATTGTCTTTGCTTACTCAATGTTTTATACTCCATGTCATCAATTATCTTACATATTGTCAGAGTTTTCTTTAAAAAAAAAAAAAAAAAGAATCTGGTTATAATACTTAAAATTTTATCAATTTCTTATGTTACACAGGAAAAAAAGGCATGAATTTCTTTTTGTGTCATGTGATGACCTTTATATCTATTTATTGTCTACTTTACTATTTAATCCCTCCCTATCTCATTCCTCACACACCTAGTCTCTACCTGCCTGAACTAGCTTTTCCCAAAATGGCAGATAAAAGACATGCAATTCTTCCCTTCTATATTTATACAGGAGGACTGAATAATTGTTAACAACAGAAAAATATAAAACAAAATAAGATAAAATGCAAAGCTGAGCTTAAAGGTAAGAAGAGGTGCCTAACTACCAGAACAGAATGTCTATTAGCTCAAAATATACTGTATTTTATCTATATCTTCAAGTTGGGTTTTCATACCCACTGTGTTGAAGAGTTAAGGCTGCACTGCCTGTACTCCCTGTAAAATAGAACTAAGATATTGAAAATGAACATACTGAGAAGAGGTGTTCTATCTATGAATGAAAACTAAAATAAAACAGTGTTCACCAGTTCAAAGATGATCCAAGTATTATGCCATTGGCCTTCAATGGGGAAAGAGTTTTGAGCAACAAGGAACCAGATATTTCAATGTGTGCCCTGCATAGGTATGGAATTCAATTTGAAATTTTTATCTGGTGAGAAAATAATAAGGTCAGAAATTAACTTTCAATGCCTGATTAGTAAAAGTGGTAAAATTCATAGTGCCTAGTGAGAGGCACAAACTTCCTCAAGCTAATATCTTTACCATCAGGCAAAGATACAAGATCCTGTAGAAAATGATTACCAAGGAGAAAAAGATGGTTCCAGAGTAGAGGGCAGTGCTAATGGCATGCTCAAGTGCCAGAGCAGCTGGAGGGTAGGGTAGGGAACATGAGACATCTGCAGGTCCCTGCAAATTGGAGCAGTAAGCATCTGGATTCAGGGGTGCACAGCCCAAAGGCTGAAGAGATCAACAGGAGACCAGGTGAGACAGTTCTGAACTGGCTGGGCCAACAGGCTGAGGTTGGTTCTGGGCAGTTGTGGCTATGCCTAGAGAAGTGGCTCTGCCTGAAGACAGCTTCAGGTTCCCTGGTGACTAGAAATTTGAACAGTGAAGCATGGACAGTGAGTTAAAAGTTGGGGGGATTGAGGAATTGAACTCCTACAGGGAAGAGACTGTGAGAGCCTCTCACTGGAGACAGAAAGAAAAGAAGCACCTCCCAGGGTCAGAGGTGGAGGAGAGATCCGCTGGGATTGGGAGCAGGGGAAGGGGGAAGTGAACTGGCTAGGGAGGCATGATGGTGGAAAACTGCCCAGCTGTGCCATCCAGGGAGAGGGCAGCTTGGAGACTGAGGGAGAAGGGAGGTCCATGCCCCTACACCTACACTATCACACAGGCTCCCATGGAAACCGCAGCTTGAAACTGTGCATGAGGGGAATGTGGCACTGGCACAAGACAGCAAAAACCTCCTGGAAGAGCTGGTGGAGAAGGGCTAGCCATCACCTGCAAGTAGTTGCTGCAGGGGGTCCCCACAGAAACAGGCAACCATCGCAGATGACAATTCCTCCAGGAGGGGTGAAGGGGTAGTCATTGACAGTACAAACAGTGCCTTGCAATTCTCCACACAGAACCAGCATGAAGGGAGAGCCACAAAATGTTAGCTGTGTGGAAACTTAGCTAGGTTACTGGAGGCTCAGCCTACTGGGAGTGTGGCACTCAGAACCAGCCCGGACTGTAACAGCTATAGGCCCTGCCACTCCAAGGCCCTGCAGCCTGACTATAGACTTCAGAGACTTGATCAAGGAAAAGAGGCAGGCTCAGGAAATGAACCCCTGCTAATTTGAAGCACCTGAGTTACACCAAGAGCTATATTAACTATTAATCCCTAACATATCATGTTTTTAAAAGATTTTATTCCAATATGTTTTAGAAAGAGGGGAAGGGGCAGAGAGGGAGAGAGACATCAATGTATGGTTGTGTTTCACCTGCCTCCAGCCACAGACCTGACTGGAGACTTGGTTTGCAACCTGGTTATGTGTCCTGGCTGGGAAGTCGAACCTGTGACCTTTGGGTTCGCATGCCAGCACCTTATCCACTGTGCTACCAGCCAGGGCCCTAACATATCATTTTTAAAAGTCACTTCCAGCCCTCACAATTAGTGCATTTTAAGTAAATAGTGTTTATATCATAGTGTATCCCAAATTCCACATTTTAACTCCTCCCTTCTTTCAATTCATTTAACTACCCAAGATCCTCTTCCTACTCTTGCTTTAAAGTGTACATACTCTCCTGCTACAACTCATTCCCAATCCTCAATCTAAGTATTCCTCCCCTCTCTAGCCTCTTAAAACTATTTTTTGTGGGTGAGCTACTAGGGGCAACACATTTTTTTTTTTTTTCCTGCAAACACACATTGGTTCTTGCTCCACCTTGACTAGTCAGTGCTCATTGAGGGTGGACAAAGAGGTAGAAGTGGCAACTTTACAAACTTAGCTATAAAACATAGTTATAAAAAGTAGTTATAAACCACCTCTTCTTCCTTCAAACTCCACTTAATCTTTCTTTTTCCTTTTTTTTCTTTTTTACCTCACACTCTCATCCCACACATAGAAATTATAGCCCATACATTGTTGATAGTGCTGTGACAAAACTTCACATTTTTATTTAATCCCTTTTTTCATTTTTTTTAAAGATTTTATTTCATTATTTTTAGAGGGGAAGGGAGAGGGGCAGAGAGGAATAGAGACATCAATGTATGATTGCATTTCACCTACCTCCAGCCATAGACCTGACTGGAGACTTGGTTTGCAACCTGATTATGTGCCCTGGCTGGGGAATCGAACCTGCGACCTTTGGGTTTGCAGGCCTGGCACCTTATCCACTGTGCCACCAGCCAGGATTCCTTTTTTCATTTTTGTACATTTTTTTCCTTCCCTTTTCTGTTTTTCTTCCATTTTGCTTTCTTATTTTTTTCTTCTTTTTTCTTTCTTTTCTTTTTTTTCCCCTCTTTTTCTTTTTCTCCCAACCCATTTTTTTTTCTCTTTTTCCCTTTTCACTAGTAAAGTCAACTTCCTTGTGGTAGTTCTCTCACATACAATTGTTCCCTCCCACAGTGTGTGTGTATATATCTATATCTATCTATCTATCTATCTATCTATCTATATGCAAATATAAATATATATATAACTTCTGATTAGTGTCCACACACACTTGAGGCATTCTGATTTCTTCCACCTTATTTCTATATAAGAGGTAAAGTTGGCTTTCTTTTTCATATCCCCACTATCTTTGCTACCCCTTTACACTCTTCAGAATTATCTAACTTTAGTCAACTTAATCATTTTCTCCTCTTATAACAGTCTTATCATATCTACATCCCTATTAAGACTGGATCATTTGCAGCTGAGGTTGTGAGTAAAGGTGGGGGTTACCTTGGAGGGTATGTGTATTTAGCTAGGTTCATATGCAGTCAAAAGTGGAATTAAAGAAGTAAGATATCTTTGAAGGTGTGATTATTTTAATAGAACTGATGGCTCTATTTTAGGAGCAGCTCAATAATAGTGTATGAGATGTGATAGAAGGAGTATCTTTCCAACACCCCACTGGAGTGAAAGAAGCAACACATAAAATAAATCCAAAGTGCAACCAGACATCCCAAATTAATGATGTAAAGAGCACCCCAAGGACAACAAGTTGAGGAAATCTAGGAAACTGCACCACTGAACCCCACAAATCTCCTAACACAGACAGGCACTTCATGAAGGCGGTAGTCAAAGCACATTAATTCAAGAAACAAAAACAAGCAAGAACAGACACCCAAAACAGATAGAAAAGAAACAGTCCATCACCAAAAGGAAAGAGGGAATCCAGAGAGATGGAGAAATAAAATAGAAACAAGCAAACTAACAGACATGGAATTCAAAGAAATCATTATAAGAAAACTCAAAGAGTTCACGGAGCTCAAAGAAAACTACAAAGAACTCCAGGACAACTACAAGTAACTTACCGAAAATTTCACCAACATTAAAAAGGACATAGAAACCATCAGTAAGAACCAGGAAGAAATGAAGAACACAATAGAGGGAATTCAAAGCAGGTTAGATGAAGCAGAGGACAGGATCAGTGAATTGGAGGACAACAGGGGGGGAAAAAATAACCAGACATTGCAACAAAATGAAAAAAATACTGAAAAAGAATGAAGGGGTTTTATGAGAGATACAGGGCAACAAACATGAAATGCAAGAACATCCATATTACAGGGCTACCAGAAGGAGAAGAGAAGCAAGGGATAGAAAACCGGTTTGAAAACATAATGACAGAAAAATTCCCTAAAATGATGAGTGAAAGGATCACTCTAGTTCAGGGTTCCAATGAAGATGAACCCAAACAGGCCCACTCCAAAACACATCATAATTAAAATGGCAAACTTCAAAGACAAAGAGAGAATCCTAAAAGCATCAAGAGAGAAATAGCTAACAACTCATAAGGGAGCTCTGATAAGGTTATCAAATGATTTCTCAACAGAAATAATATAGCCAGAAGGGAATGACAATAATACTCCAAGTAATGAAAAACAAAGGCTTGCAACCAAGAATATTTTACCCAACAAGGCTCTCATTCAAAATGGAAGGTGAAATAAGAAGTTTCCCAGACAAAATAAGACTGAAAAAATACACTTCCACCAAACCAGCATTGCAAGAGGTGCTGAAAGGTCTGCTTTAAAAAGATGAAGAAATGGGTGGGTGGGTGGGGGGACAAAGGGGAGCAAAAAGGGGATGGATGTAATACAACAACAATAAAATTAAAAAAAAAAAAAGATGAAGAAACAAAGAGAGACAGAGAGGCATATAGGAATTAAGGGGAAAAATGTCAATGAAGAAGTCCTCCTTAATAATAGTCTTAAACTTAAATGGATTAAATCTTAAACATAAACCAATAAAAAGACATAGGTAGTTATATGGATAAGAAAACATAACCCACATATATGCTGTCTGTAAGAGAACCATCTCAGGACAAAAGATGGACACAGACTGAAAGTGAAAGAGTGGAAAAATATATTTCAAGCAAATGGACATGAAAAAAGGCTGTTGTAGCAATACTTGTATCAGATTTCACAATGAAGGACATAAAAAGAGACAAAGAATACCATTTCATAATACTTAAAGGAACAATCCAGTAAGAAAACATAACCTTTATAAATATATATGCACCCAATGTAAGAGCTCCCAAATATATAAGGAAAATCTTGAAGGACTTCAAGAAAGATATAGACAGCAACACACTAATACTAGGGGATTTTAATATCCCATTATCAACAAGGGACAGATCTTCTAAGCAAAAAGCAAACAAACAAACAAAAAAACAACAAGGATATTGTAGCACTAAACAGCACTCTAGATGAAATGGACTTAACTGACATATACAGAACTTTTCACCCCAAAGATGAAAAATACACATGCTTCTCTAATGCACATGGAACTTTCTCAAAGATAGACCACATGGTAGGACACAAAACAAGCCTCCACAAATATGGGAAAATTAAAATCATATCAAACATCTTCTCAAATCACAATGTCTTGAAACCAATCTCAAGGAAAACATTCAAAAACAATACAATTCATAGAGACTGAATAACATGCTATTAAGAAATGAATGGGTTAATAATGAGATTAAAGGAGAAATCAAAATGTATCTAGAAACAAATGAATATGTATTCAAACACCCCAAAACCTATTGGACACAGCAAAAGCAGTCCTCAGGGGGGAATTCATAGCAATATAGGCCTACCTAAAAATGCTAGAAGAGACACATACAAACAACCTAACCATAAAGCTTCAAGAACTAGAACAGCACCAACAAACAAAGCCCAGAGCAAGCAGATGGAAGGAAATGATCAAAATCAGAGCAGAATTAAACAACATAGAGACTAAAAACACAATCCAAAGGATCAATCACTCTAGGACCTGGTCCTTTGAAAAGATAAACAAAATTGACAAACCATTAACTAGACTCATCAAGAAAAAAAAAAAAAAAAATAGAGGACCCAAATAAACAAAATCAGAAACAACAGAGAAGTCACAACTGATACCACAGAAATACAAAGGAGTGTAAGAAATTACTACAAACAACTATATGACAAGAAATTTGACAACCTGCGTGAAATGGACACATTTCGGGAAATGTATAACCTACCAAAACTCAATCAAGAAGAAGCAGAAAGCCTGAATAGACTAATAACAACTAATGAAATTGAAGAAATAATTTTAAAAACTCCCAGCGCACCAGAGCCCTGGTCCAGATGGCTACACAGGTGAATTTTACCAAACATTTATGGAAGAACTAACTTCTATCCTCCTCAAACTATTCCAAAAAATTAAGATGAGGAAAGGTTCCCAAACTCTTTTTATGAGGCCAGTATTATTCTAATCCCCAAACCAGGTTAAGACACAACAAAGAAAGAAAACTACAGGCCAATATCTCTGATGAACTTAGATGCAAAAATTTTCAACAGATTATTAGCAAACTGTATCCAGAAATATATTTTAAAAAGTTATATGCCATGACCAAGTGGGATTCATCCCAGGGATGTAAGGATGGTTCAATATTCACAAATCAATAAATGTAATACACCACATAAACAAACTGAAAGACAACAACCATATGATCATATCAATAGATGCCAAAAAATATTTTGATGAAGTATTGCACCCTTTTCTGATAAAAACCCTTAGCAAGATGGGAATAGGGGGAGCATACCTCAACATAATAAAGACCATATGTGAGAAAACTGAAGCCAACATCATACTCAACAGGCAAAACCTGAAAGCCTTTCCCTTAAGATCAGGAACAAGACAAGGCTGTCCACTTTCTCCACTTCTATTCAACATAGTCTTGGTAGTTCAAGCCCTAGCAATCAGACAAGAAAAAGAAATAAAAGTCATCCAAATTAGAAAGGAAATCCATTATTTGTAGATGACATGATAGTGTACATAGGAAACGCTATAGATTCCACTAAAAAACTACTCCACATGATAACTGAATTTGGCAAAATAGCTGGATACAAAGTCAATATCCAGAAATCAAAGGCATTTTTATACACAAACAATGACACATCAGAGATAGAAGCTACAAAACAAATCTCATTTACCATAGCAACAAGAAAAATAAAGTACTTAGGAATAAATTTAACTAAGGAAGTAAATTTTCTGACTTGTACTCAGAAAACTACAGAACACTGAAGAAAAAAATTAAAGATACAAATAAGTGGAAGCACATACCATGTTCATGGTTGGGAAATATTAACCTCATTAAAATGTCTATACTACAAAGCCATCTACAGATTCATAGCAATCCCTATTAAAATACCAACATCATAATTCGCAGAATTAGAACAAACACTTAAAAATTCATATGGAATAAAAATGAACCCAAGTAGCTACAACAATCCTGAGAAAGAAGAATGAAATAGAAGGAATCACAATACCAGATATCAAAACTATATTACAAAGCTATGGTAATCAAAACAGTCTGTTACTGGCACAATAACAGACAGAAAGATCAAAGGAACAGAATAAGGAGCCCAGAAATAAACCCAAGACTCTATGGGCAACTAATATTCGACAAAGGGGGAAAGAACATAAAATCGAGTGCAAATAGCCTCTTCAACAAATGCTGTTGGGAGAACTGGAATAGCATATGCAAAAATATGAAACTAGACTATCAAACTACACCATACACCAGAATAAACTCAAGATGGAAAAAGGACTTAAACATAAGCAGCACCATCATAAAGCCCTAGAGGAAAACATAGGCAATAAAATTGCAGATATCCCACACAGCAAAATTTTTATGGAAATATCTCCTAAGGCAAGTGAAATAAAGGAACAAATAAATAAATGGGACTACATCAAACTGAAAAGTTTCTGCTCAGCCAAAGAAAACATCAATAAAATAAAAAGGGAATCAACCTTATGGGAAAACATATTTGCCAATGACACCTCAGACAAGGGTTGATCTCCAAAATATATAAAGAGCTAATATGGCTCAACACCGGGGAGACAAACAACCCAATTAAAACATGGGCAAAGGACCTGAATAGACACTTCTCCAAGAAAGATATACAAAGGACCCATAAGCACATGAAAGAATGCTCAATATCACTAGCTATCAGAGAGGTGCAAATTAAAGCTACAATGAGATACCACCTCACACCATCATCAACAAATCAACAAACAACAAGTGCTGGCGAGGATGTGGAGAAAAGAAAACCCTGATGCATTGTTGGTGGGGATCAGACTGGTGCAGCCACTATGGAATTTCCTCACAAAACTGAAAATAGAACTGTCTTATTACCCAGTGATTCCACTGCTAGGACTAACCTGAGAAATCCTGAAACACCAATTCATAAGAACCTGTGTACCCCTATGTTCATAGCAGTGTTATTTACAATAGCCAAGTGCTGGAAACATCCTTCAGTGCATGAATGGATCAAAAAACTGTGGTACATTTACATAATGGAGTTCTATGCAGCAGAAAGGAAGAAGGAACTCCTAACATTTGTGATAGCATGGATGGAACTGGAGAGTATCATGCTTAGTGAGATAAGCCAGGCAGCAAAAAATTAAATACCACAAGTTCTCACTTAATACAGACTAATGAACAAATAAACAAAACAAAGAAAACAAAAACAGAACCAGTGACATGAACAAGGAACACACTTTCAGTGTGCAGAGGAAAGGTGGGGGTGGTGGTGGTGAGAAGGAGGCAAAGAAGGGGAACAGTTTAGTCAAGGGACTAGCATGGATGACCCATGGACAGGAACAATATGTGGGATTGACTGTAGGGGTAATAAGAAGGGTGGGGAAGGGGAGAGCAGAAGGGGAAAACTGAGATGAATGTAAGATAACAACACAAATAAATTAATTAAAAAAGAAAAAATGGATTCCCATTGAATAGAAGTTCAATATCAAAATTAAAAACACAAATGTAATATAAAAAATAATTAGAACTTATGAACTGTAAATACAGGGCAATCTGAAAACAGTTTTAAAGAATTTTAAATTTATTCAAATTCTGAAGGTAGGACTTGAATCTATAAAGAAACTACTAAACATTAGGGAGCAAACTTGTTTAATGTTTGTAAGGTGAATTGCTTACATAGGGTAGAAAACTTTCACCACCATTTGGCAGGTGGGGTCATTGAACACAGACAGTTGCAGTTACAACAGCCTAGGCTTTGCAGGCTCTGCAGGCTTTGCAGGCTTTGCAGGCTTTTCTGACTTTGCAGGCTTTGCAGGCTGTGCAGACTTAGCAGACTATGAAGGATGTTCAGCTTGAAATTGAAACAAAGCCTTGGCTCCAGAAACACAAAACTTCCACACCTCAGCTAGCCTATAGGACCAGAGGGGACACAGGTATAAAAACCCAAACAGGCAGCAGCCTGCAGCAGTATCTCCAGTAGCTGTGATTCTGATGTTGGCACTTTCATCTGCCCTTACCTTTCCCTTTTTCCTTTTCCTCTCCCCTTTGCTTCCCTAATAAACCCTTCCTTCTCTATGGCCTGATCTCTCAGTGGTCTCCTTGAGTAGGATACAATTTAAGTTTTCACAACTGGCAGTGTTAGTACTGACTTCTGGTTAACAGTGACAACACAGGCCCCTCAACAGAAAACTTGTGGTCCTTAATGTCAATTGTGTTGAGGTAAAGAATCCCTGCTATAGATAAAGAAGACTTTAACTTATTACTATTAAATCATGCTTTCCATGAATTGTTGTGTGGCTTCCCACTATATCCAGAATATGGTCTCCATTGTATCCATCTGATGAACTTCACTCATGCTTCATGGCTTCTTTGTAATAAAGAAGCATTGCTGCAGCTGATAAAACAGGAGGCAGAGGGGACTCAATGGTAGAGGAGAGTGGAAAGTTATTGTGAACAATTTTTTTTTTAATCTTGGTAGAGAGGATTCTACCCAAATTGAATAATAACACAAAGGATAAAAATAAACTCTTAGTTTTAGAAGATGATTTTATATCTTAATATAATAGAATTAACGATGCTAAAAAGTGTGAAAGAGAGGTAGTATAGATGTGTTAAGCTACTTCTCTTATTTTATAGCACAGAAGTTAATAAATGTAATTCAAGTTTGATATATTAGGAAACAAAAACATTCATTGATTAATAGTGTTAATCAACAGATTGCTGAAAACAGAAATTATTAAAGTAATGGTACTGTTCAGAATATTTGTATGAACATACTATTTTGAAGTTTAAAATAAAAAAATTTTTAATACCAAGTGTTAGCAGGAGTGGGATTATGAATATAAAAGGAACTATCTTTCTCAAGGGCATTTTAGATGTTCGTATCAAAAGACTTATAAGATTTTAAGTTATCATACCAAGTAATTCTGCTTTGAAGTATTTATCCTAAAGAAGTAGAGATGCAAATATAGATTTATCTCAAAATATCTATTGAAGTTATTTTTATGTCTAGTAGTTAAAAATATATAATAATTGAAGTGGAAGAGAAGAGATAGTTGAACAAATTATGGAACATCCAGACAAAGAAATATCAGGTACTGTTTAAATGCTTACTAGAAATGTTATTCAATGACACATACAGAAAATTTTACTATAGGGGGAGAGGGCTATTTCAAGAATATGCTCCAAATTGTGTTAAATATGCTAGATTGTCAAAGAGGTAATTCTCCACCCTTTTTACACTCAACTACTCTGCCCTGAGAACAGAATAAGCTTATGTGTTACATTTTTCTGATAAAATTAACATGAAGACTATGTTGATACTTCCAAAAGCCTTCACAGAAAAATGTTAAATGAAGAAAAAACACATTATCCAAGAACATGTAAATTATTATTATAACTTTAATTAAAAATAGCCATTGGTTAAAACAGATTAGGCTATGTGAGAAAATATATAGGTAAAAGAAAAATAGTGTTGATAGCATGTACTTCTGGATAATGGGACAGCAGGTGTTAGATTTCTTGCTTTTTAAAAAACCTCCTCCATGAAGGTTAAAAGAAGTCTTTGTAAGATCAAAGATGGCAACAGAGTAGAGAGCAGTGCTGATGGTGTTCTCCAGTACCAGAGCAGCTGGAGGACAGGATAGGGAGCACTAGATGTCTTCAGGTCCCTAAGAATTGGGGCAGTCGGCATCTGGGCTCAGGGGAGCAGAGAGTGCCCCAGAGGCAGCAGAGACCTTTAGGAGAGTAGGGGAGATCCTTCCAAACCAGCTGGCAGGCCAAGGTCAGCTCTGGCCAGTGGTGGCTCTACTCAGAGGGGCAACTTTAACTGAAGCCAACTCCAGGCTCCCTGGTGACTAGAAATCGGAACAGTGAAGTGTGGACAGTGAGGGCAAACACCAGAGGGAACGAGGAATTGAACTCCTGCAGGGGAGGGACTATGTGAGAGCCTCCCTACAGCAACAGGGAGAAGAAGCTCCTCACTGGGACAGAGGCTGAGGAGAAGAGACCTGCTGGGAGCAGGAGCAGGGGAGCAGGGAAGTGCACCTGCTGGGGTGGTGAAAGGGCCGAAAACAGTGCTGCTGGGCCACCGGGGAAACAGTAGCTTGAAGCCCCTGCAAGGGAGGAGGCCCAGCCCTGCACACCCACACAGGCCCCCAGGCTCCTGCAGAAACTCCAAACTGCAAGCCAGGAACTTATAGCTAGGGCAACTTTCCCGCTCATTGCAGGTGACAAAGGCCTCACTGCAGAAGCTCTGGGAGGGTGTTCATCACAGAGGCGGTGTAAAGGACTCCTCAAAGAGCTGGTCTGCTTAGAAGATTGGTCCTCTTGGGCTGGGCAGGGGTGGGGGGTGCTGGGCAGTGTTGGCAGACAGGGGCTGCCTCCTCCAGGAGCTGCAGGGACAGAGCCAGTCATCACAGAAACCAGCAAGGTTGTAGGCCACCCTGCAGGGGTGTCAGGTGCCCATCACAGGCAGGAACCTCCACCAGGAGTTGGAGGGGAAACCCTGCGGGCCCCAGAACACCAGCAGCCCTAAAACCCAGCTAGGTTACTGAAGGCCCAGCCTACCTGGGGGCTGACACTCAGAATCAGCCCTGACTGTGACAATCAGAGGCCCTGCCACTGCAAGACCAGCTAGACTGTAGATTTCAGAGACCTGACCAAGAAAAAGAGGCAGACTCAGGAAATGGATGGCTGCTAATCTCAAGCACCTGAGTTACACTGAGAGCTAAATGAACTATAAATCTCTAACATACCCTTTTCAAAAGTTACTTCTCACATATTTTTAATCCTCCCCTATCTCAATCCACCTAAATACCCAAGACCTTCCTCCTACTCTTGATTTAAAGTCTACTCACTCTCTGGCTACAACACATTCCCAGTCCTCAATCTAAGTATTCCTCCCCTCTCCAGCCACCTAAACCCTTTATTTATTATTTTCTTTCTTTTTCTTTTCTTCCTGTTAAAGCCCACAGGTCCTGACTCCATCAGGACCAATCAGGGATCATTAAGGGTGAACAGCCACCTAAACTCTTTCTTTATTAATATCATTTTTTCTTTTTCTTTTTTTAATTGTTTTTTCTCTGCTATAACCCCACTGGTCCTGGCTCCATCTGGACCAATCAGGAATTATTAAGGGTGAACAGCCATCTAAACTTTTAATTCTTTTTTTTTTTTTTAATTTTATTGTTGTTGTATTACATCCATCCCCTTTTGGCTCCCCTCGGTCCCGCTCCACACCCACCCATTCCCCCCAAAGTCATTCCCACCTGTTGTCCATGTTCATGGTTCCTTTATACTAGACTCTTGTCTAAGCTGCTCCCCTTCCTTGCCTCTGCCTTCTCTTCCCCCCAACCCCTTTCCCCCTGACCACTTAAGGCCTATTAACTATATTCATATACTTGGTTCTGTTTTGCTTGTTGTTAGTTTTGTTCATTATTGTCCCATAATGGGTGAGATCATATGATATTTGTCCTTCACTGACTGGCTTATTTCACTAAGCAAAATACTTTCCAGTTCCATCCATGTTGTTGCAAAGGGTACAAGTTCCGTCTTTCTTTCTGCTATATAGAATTCCATTGTGTAAATGTACCAAAGTTTTTTGATCCAATTATCCACTAATGGGCACTTAGGCTGTATCCAGCACTTGATTCTTATTATTATCTATTTTTTTTCTTTTTTCTTCTTCTTTTTTTCTTTTTTTCCTGCTAAAAGCCCACAGGTCCTGGCTCCACCTGGACCAATCAGGGACTACTAAGGGTGAACAAGGAGGCAGATGTGGCAACCATATACATAGGATTACACTGTTCACTCATACGTGACACTTTCTGATTCTCCCTCTCCTCATTTCTGTGAGAAAGGATAGAAGGAGTATCTTCACTGGAAGGAAAGGAGCAACATACACAACCAATCCAGAATACAACCAGACAGCCCAAATAAAGGCCACACCAAGAACAACAAGTGTAGAAAATCTGGGAGACTGCAACACTGAACTCCACAAATCTCCTAACACAGAAGGGTGCTCAACTAAGGCAAGGAAGCAAAGCAGATTAATCCAAGGAAAAAACAAAAAACAAAAAGCAAGCAATAACAGGCACCAAAAATGGGGGAAAAAAAGAATCAGTCCATCACCAAAAGGAAAGGAAGAATCCGAATCCCCAGAAAGACCACCAAACGAAATAGAGGCACATGAAATATCAGATAAGGAATTCAAAAGAATGCTGATAGAGAAGCTCAATGAGCTTAGCCAGCTCAAAG
>PVIW01009874.1:33314-48641 GCA_004026585.1 Noctilio leporinus
AAAAAAAAAAAAAAAAAAAAAAAAAAAAAAAAAAAAAAAAAAAAAAAAAAAAAAAAAAAAAAAAAAAAAAAAAAAAAAAAAAAAAAAAAAAAAAAAAAGGACATAGAAACTATCAATAAGTGCCAGGAGGAAATGAAGTATATAATTTCTGAATTGAAAACTACAGTAGAAGGAATCAATAGTAGGCTAGATGAAGCAGAGGACAGGATCAGCAAGTTGGAGGATAATGTAGACAAATACTCCAAGACAGTACAAGAGAATAAAAAAGGCTGAACAAGATTGAAGAGGGTTTAAGAGAGCTGCAGGACAACATGAAAGGTAACAACATCCATTTCATAGGGATACGAGAAGGAGAAGAAAAATAAGGAATGGAAAACCTATTCAAAAAAGTCATGATAGAAAATTTCCCTAACATGATGAGTGAAAACATTAATCCAGTTCAGGAAGCACAGAGGGTCCCAATGAAGATCAACCCAAACAGAAGAACACCAAGGCACATTAGTATTAAAATGGCGAATTTCAAAGACAAAGAGAGAATCCTAAAGCATCAAGAGAGAAAAGACAAATAACATAGAAAGGGGCTCCAATAAGGCTATCAAATGATTATTCAACAGAAACAATTCAAGCCAGAAGGGAATGGCAAAAAGTATTTCACGTAATGGTAAACAAAGGCCTGCAATGAAGAATACTCTACCCAGCAAGGCTCTCATTCAAGATGGAAGGAGAAATAAGGAGTTTCCCACACACAAAAAAAGACTAAAAGAATACATCTCTACCAAACCAGCATTACAAGAAATGCTAAAGCATCTGCTTTACAAATAAATAAATAAATAAAATGAAGAAACAGAGAAAGCCAAAGAGGAACACAGTTTCAAAGGTAGAAAATGGCAATGAATAAGTACCAATCAATAATAACCTTAAATGTAAATGGATTAAATGCACCAATCAAAAGACATAGGGTAGCTGAATGGTAAGACAACAAGACCCACATATATGCTGTCTTCAAGAGACCCACTTCAGAACAAAACATCGACACAGATTGAGAGTGAAGAGATGGGAAAATGTGTATCAAGCAAATGGACATGAAAAAAAACCTGCAGTAGCAATACTGATTTCAAACAAAATAGAATTTACAATGAAGGCCATAAAAATGGACAAAGAAGGACATTATATAATACTTAAGGGAACAATCCATCAAGAAGAAATAACTCTGGAAACAATATATACTCCCAATGTAGGAGCTCCGAAATATATAAGGAAAATCTTGGAGGACTTTGAGAAAGATATAGACAGCAACACAATAATAGTAGGGAATTTTAATACCCCACTATCAACAATGGACAGATCTTCCAAACAAAAAATCCCCAAAGATGTTGTGGCATTGAACAACACTCTAGAGGAAATGGACCTAATTGATATATATAGTCTTCTACCTGAAAGAAGCAAAATACATATTCTATTCAAATGCACATGGATCATTCTCTAATACAGACCTCATGGTATGTCACAAGACAAGCCTCCACAAATACAGGAAAATTGAAATCATACAAAGCAACTTCTTAGATCACAATAGCTTGAAACTAGAAACCAATCTCAAGGGAAAAAATCAAAAATTCTCTAACTCATGGAGACTGAATAACAAGCTTTTAAGTAATGAATGGGTTAACAATGAGATCAAAGATGAAATAAAAAATGTTCCTGGAAACAAATGACAATGAACACACAACAGCCCAAAACCTGTGGGATACAGCAAAGGCAGAGCTCAGAGGGAAATTTATAGTAATACAGGCCTTCCTAAAATGGTCACAAGAAGTTTTTAAAAGCAACCTGACCATAAAGCTACAAGAACTAAAGGAGCAACAACAAACAAAGCCCAGAGCAAGTAGAAGGAAGGAAATCATCAAGATCAGAGCAGAACTAAATAACAGAGATTCAAACTACAATTTGAAGACTCAACAGGTCCAGGAGCTGATTCCCTGAAAAGATAAACAAAATTGACAAGCCCTTATCCAGACTCATCAAGAAAAAGAGAAAGAGGACACAAATAAACAGAATCAGAACTGAAAGAGGAGAAATCACAACTGATACCTCAGAAATACAAAAGATTGTAAGAAATTACTACAAACAACTCTATGACAAAAAATATGACAACCTGGATGAAATGGACACATTTCTGGAAATATATAATCTACCCAAACTGAACCCAGAAGAAGCAGAAAGCCTCAATAGGCCAATAACAACTAGTGAAATTAAAGAAGTAATCCAAAATCTCCCAAAGCACAAAAGCCCTGGACCGGATGGATACACAAGTGAATTTTACCAAACATTTAAAGAAGAACCAACTCCTATCCTTCTCAACCTATACCAAAAAATACAGGAAGAGAGAAGACTCCCAAACTCTTTCTATGAGGCCAATATTATTCTAATCCCAAAACCAGGGCAAGAGACAACTAAGAAAGAAAGCTAAAGGCTGTTAACTCTGATGAACATAGATGCTAAAATTCTCAACAAAATATTGACCAACTAGGTTCAGCAATATATTACAAAGATCATACACCATGATCAAGTGGGTTTCATCCCAGGGATTCAAGGATGGTACAACTTTCGTAAATGAATAAATGTAATACACCACATCAACAAATTGAAACACCAAAACCATATCATCATATCAGTAGATGCTGAAAAAGCCTTTGATAAAGTACAGCAACCATTTATGATAAAAAGCCTCAGCAAAATGGGAACAGAAGGAGCATAGCTCAACATACATACTAAACCTGATAGGTTCCACCAAAAACTTACTTTACCTAATAAGCAAATTTAGCAAAATAGCTGGCTGTGAAGTCAATATCCAGAAATCAAACCCATTTTTGTATACTAATAATGAAACATCAGAAACAGAAGTGAGAAAACAAATTCCGTTTACCATAGAAACAAGAATATTAAAATACCTAGGAATAAACTTAACTAAGGAGGTAAAAGACCTGTACTCAGAAAACTACAGAACAATGAAGAACAAAATCAAGGAAGATACAAATAAATGGAAGCATATACCATGTTCATGGATGGGAAGAATTAACATCATTAAAAGGTCCATACTACCCAAAGCAATCTACAGATTCAATGCAATCCCAATTAAAATACCAATGACAGACTTCACAGAAATAGAAAAAATACTTCAAAAATTTATATGGAGCCAAAAATGCCCAAGAATAGCCACAACAATGTTGAGAAAGGAGAACAATGTAAGAGGAATCACAATACCGGACCTCAAACAATACTACAAGGTTCCTGTCATCAAAACTATCTGGTACTGGCATAAGAATAGACATATAGATCAATGGAACAGAATAGAGAGCCCAGAAATTAACCCAGGACTCTATGGTCAATTAATATTTGACAAAGAGGGAGGAACATCAAATGGAGTAAAAACAGTCTCTTCAACAAATGGTGTTGGGAGAACTGGACAGCAACATGCAAAAAGATAAAACTAGACCACCAACTTACACCATACACCAGAAGAAACTCAAGATGGATAAAGGATTTAAACATAAGGAGTGCCACCATAAAGGTCCTAGAGAAAAATATAGGCAGTAAACTTTTGGATATCCTACGCAGAAATATGTTTACTGATACTTCACCAAGGGCAAAGGAAATCAAAGAACAAATCAACAAATGGGACTATATCAAATGGAAAAGTTTCTGTTCAGCTAAAGAAAACATCAGCAAAATTCAAATGGGACCAACTGTATGGCAAAACATGATTGCCAATGATACCTCAGACAAGGGTCTGATCTCCAAAATATATAAAGAACTAATGCAACTCAATACCAGGGAGACAGACAGCCCAATTAAAAAAATGGGCTAAGGACCTGAGCAGACAACTCACAGAGGAAGATATACAAATTGCCCAAATGCATTTGAAAGAATGTTCAACATCACTAGTCATCAGAGAGTTGCAAATTAAATAAGGTACCACCCACACCTGTCAGAATGACAATCATCAACAAATCAACAAACAACAAGTGTTGGAGAGGATGTGGGGCAAAGGGAACCCTCGTGCACTGTTGGTGGGAATGTAGCCTGGTGCAGCCACTATGGAAAACAGTATGGGGTTTCCTTAAAAAATTAAAAAATGGAACTTTCTTTTGGTTTAGTGTTTCCATTACTTGGACTATACTCAAATAATCCTGAAACACCAATTCATAAGAACCTATGTACACCTATGTTCATAGCAGCAGTATTTACAATAGCCAAGTGCTGCAAACAGCCTAAGTGCCCATCAGTGGATGATTGGATCAAAAAACTTTGGTACATTTACCCAGTGGAATTCTATATAGCAGAAAGAAAGATGGAACTAGTATCCTTTGCAACAACATGGATGGAACTGGAGAGTATTATGCTTAGTGAAATAAGCCAATCAATGAAGGACAAATATCATATGATCTCACCCATTACAGGATAGTAGTGAACAAAACTAACAACAAGCAAAACAGAACCAACAGTGAATAGGCCTTCAGTGGTCGGGGGGAAGGGGGTTGGGTGGAGTGGGGTGGAAGAGGGAAGGAAGGGGAGCAGTTTAGACAAGAACCTAGTATAAAGGAACCATGGACATGGACAACAGGTGGGATTGACTTTGTGGGGAATGGGTGGGTGGGGAGGGGGACAGAGGGGAGCAAAAAGGGGATGGATGTAATACAACTACAATAAAATTAAAAAAAAAAAAAAAAACTGAAGGAGAAATAGATATTTCCAGACAAGAAAATGTTGATAAAATATGTTACCACAAAATCAATATTGCAACAAAGACTTCCTTGAAGATGGAAGATGAGGAAAAAGAGGTAGTGAGAAAGGAGAAAGAGAAGGTGAAAAAAAATAGTTCAAAAATTAACTGGTAAATACATATTCATCAATAATCATTTCAAATGTAAATGGCTTAAATGCTGCAATCAAAAGTCATAGAATAGCTGAACAAGACCCATATGCATGGGTCAAGAGACCTTCCTCAGAACATGAGATACACACAGACTAAATGTAAAGGGATATAATAAGATATTTCATGCAGATGAAAAGAAAAGAAGCTGGGTAGCAATACTTATCTCCAACTAAGGAAACATCAAAACTGAGGTACAATAAGAGACAAATAAGTATACTCCATAATGACAAAGGGAACAATATAACAAGAGGATATAGCCCTAGTAAACTTACACATTAAGCATGTCCAAATACATGAGGTAAGTATTGATGGACATAAAGGGAGAGATGACAGAAATTCAGACATAATCAGGGATTTTAACACCCTACTGACATAATTGGATAGGCCTTCCAGACAGAATATCAACAAGGAAACAGCAACCTTAAACAACACACTAAATCAAATGGATTAAATTGGTATCTTCAGATCATTTCATTTCAAACAGTATATAAATACTTTTCAAGTGCACATGGAGTTTCCTAGGATAGGCCACATTTTAGGAAACAAAAGAAGATTCAATGAATTTAGGAAGATTGAAATAATATCAAGCATCTTCTCTGATCACAATCCTATGAAACTAGAAATTAATCACAAGAACACTTGAAAACATGCAAAGATATGGAAGCTAAATAAATGAAACTCTCTAGAAAGGTGATACAAAAGGTCAACAAATCCCAGCACTGGTACTTTGAAAAGATAAATAAGATTGACAAGACTCAACCCAAAAAAAAAAAAAGGAAAAAAGGATTGACTTTGAGGGGAATGGGTGGGTGGGGAGAGGGACAGGGGGGAGCAAAAAGGGGATGGATGTAATACAACAGCAATAAAATTAAAAAAAAAAAAAAAAAGAAGAAGAAGAAGAAGTTTGAACAACATCCACATAACCTGACAGTCAAGAAGAGTGGACTGGAATGCCCACATGCGAACAATGTTGACTTTACTGTACTAGTCAGTGGGGCTGTTAGATGCTGTTAAGTGAGCATGTGGACTGTGTAGCCATAACATTTAAAATGATTGAGCAAGTAGAGCAAGGAATTTGCATCAAATTTTGCATAAAACTTGGACATTCCCCTGCAGAAACTATTCTAATGATTCAGAAGGCTTTCTGGGACAACGCAGTGAGTGCAGTGAAAAAGAAGTGTGGCACAAGCACTTCAAAGATGGTTGAGAATCTGTTGAAAGTGATCCACATTCTGGAAGGCCTGCAACAAGTTGAATACTTGAGAATGTTGAATGTATACAGGCTGTAAGCAACAAAGATTGGCAACTGATGGTGTGAGAACTAGAAGCTCATCCGGGTATTCCAAAACTACTGTCTCCAAGATTTTGATACACAATCTTGGCATGAAATATGTCATGGCAAAATTTGTTCTGCAGCATGTGCTACCAGAGCAAAGGAACATCACACTACAGTTGCTAATGACTTGATTCAAATCACTACCAATGTGCCAGGTTTCCTCAAGAAGGTCATAACCAGCAATGAATCATGGGTCTTTGGCTAAGACCCAGAAAAAAAATGCCTAATCATCCCAATGGAAGTCACCTGGTTTTCCATGCCAGTAAGAGGCACAGCAAAGTTGCAGAAAGGTCAAGACCAAGTTAACTGAGTTTTTTGATTGTGAAGGTGTTGTCCATCCCCTTCAAGCCAAAGAATAAATAAGGAGTACCACCTCAATGTTCGTTGTCAGTTTAAGGAGCAATACTACAAAAACAGCCATAGCTGTGGGCAACTGGTGATTGGCAGCTTCATCATGACAATGTACCTCCTCACATATCACATCTTGTGCAGAGTTTTTGGTGAATCATCAAATCACCCAAGTGACTCAGCACCTCCAAGCCCAGATTTGGCACCCTGAGACCTCTGGCTTTTCCCGAAACAAAAATCACCTTTGAAAGGAAAGAGATTTCAGACCATTGATGAGATTCAGAAAAATCTGAGGGGGCAGCAGATGGCAATTCCACCAAAGGGTTTTTGGAGAACATTTTGAACAATGGAAGAGATGCTAGAAGAACTGTACATGGTCCCAAGGTGCCTATTTTGAAGGGGAGGTGTCATTGTCCAATGTACAATGCTTCCTGTATCTTGTGTCTTCTTAAATTAATGTGTCTGTTTTTCATAATACATAGTTGGGAACTTTCTGGACAGATGTCAAACATTGCAATTTCAGTACTATCTACCTCTTTATCCTTGGGTAAGTCGCTTCTGCCATCTTCAGTATTTTCATCCTTCAAATAGAGTTGGAAAGGCCTTTTTGAATGTGTATGGAGTAATTCAAGATAAGTAATCAGGATCTGGTGCAAAATAAATAGTGGAAACGATGATAAAATGCCAACAATTCTCCATATCCCCTTTATAATGCAAAATTGAGAGATTTTCTAGTGTTGACCTAAAAATAAAAAAATTCTTTCAAGTGAGAGACAAAAAAAAAAAAAAAGAGAGAGAGAGAGAAAAAAGACTCAAAAAATAAATTAGAAATGAAAGAAGCTATAACTTTTGTATTGTTGTATTACAATTTTTTTTATTTTCCTCCATTGCTCTCCCCCCTGCCCCACCTACTTCATCCCCTCTCTCACAGTCAATACCACCTTTGTTGTCCATGTCCATGGGTCAGTCACATTAGCTTCTTAACTAAACCCTTCTCTTTCCCTCCCTACCTTTTCCTTCCTATCTCCCCACCACTCTGGTCACTATCATTCTGCTCCTAGTTTCTATGTCTCTGGTTTCATTCTGCTCATCAGTTTGTTTTGTTCATTAGTATCCTGTATTAGGTGACATCATATGGTATTTGTCTTTTGCCACCAGGCTTATTTCACTAAGCATAATACTCTCTAATTCCAAACATGCTATCGCAAAAGGTAGGAGTTCCTTCCTTCTTTCTGCTTATATATATCAATTATATGAAAAAAGAAATACTATGATCTATAATTTGTTCACCTGTTTATTTTATGTTCCAGTTATTTGTTATTAATATTAAGGTTAGTAAATGATTTAATTTTTTAAGAAAAGAAATGAAAGATGAGAAATAACCAATGACATCAAAGATATACAAAGGATTATTAAAAAATATTATGAACAACTATATGCTAACAAACTGTACAACCTGAATTCAAAGGATAAATTCCTAGAAACACACAATCTTCCTGAACTAAGTTAGGAAGAATCAGAGATTTGAATACACAGATTACACCCAGTGAAATTGAAGTAGTAATTTAACAATTTTTTAAATACTCTAAACAAACAAAAGCTCCAGACTGAATGGCTTCACAGTTGAAATTTACCAAACATTCCAAGAAAAATTCACAGTTCTCCTTAAACTATTTCATAAAACTCAAGAGGAGGAGAGGATTCAAACTCATTTTATAAGGTCAGTACTATCCTAATTCAAAACCAGATAAAGACACTACAAAGAAAGACAATTATAGGCCAATATCCCTGATGAACATAGAAACTAAAATTCTCAACAAAATATTAGTAAATCAAATACAGTAATGCTCAGAAAGATCATACACTATATTCAAGTGGGGGTTATTTTGGGAATGGAAGGTAGGTATAATGTTTGCAAGTCAATAAATGTGATTCACCACATAAATGAAATGAAGGATAAAAACTACATGATCCCTCTTCCAAACTGGCATCCAAGGCTCTGGGTGGCTGCAGCAGAACCAGAAGCTAGGTGCACTAGCTGCAGCTGTCCTGCATCTGGAGCTGGCAAGTATGAGCCCTGAGTGAGCCCATGGCCATTATTCCCACAGCAGTGCCTGGCACCTAAGCTCCAGGATGCGAGCACTGGAGGCCAACAGCTGGGTGTACAGGTGCTACTAAGAGGCCAATGGAAGGTGAATGCTGTGGGCTATGGGATGGGTGAGGTGGAGGCATGAGGACCAACTCAAGGAGCTGTTTGACAATTTTGATATGATGGTCACTGGGTCCCTGGGACAGCAGGAACTCACCAACTTTTTCCACCCTATGCTACAAGAGATCCTGCTTCAGGAAAACCTCTTGGACAGGGTATTGTTTTTAGGAAATTCATAGGAGTTTGGTTTAACAAGGAGAAAGTGGGACTTCCACTCAAGAAGGAGGCATAGGTAGAAATGATTTGCCTCCCTGTGCAATCATAAGAAGAATCACAACTAATCTCAAAACAGAAAACATCCAAAACTGTCAGAAAATTAAACAGTATGGAAGACTGACAACCAAGGATTTAAAGAAGCCACATTCAACCAGATAGGTAAAAGGGGCTGAAACAGGGAGATTGGGTAAAGAGGATGTGATGTGGTGATCATGAAGCAGTGACAACAAGGCAGCAATGGCCTGCAGAACAGGTGGTCCCATGTTCCTGTATGGTAAATAAAAATCAGGCAGGATACCTTGGTAGCAAGCTGTTCCAATCCCAGGCCCGACAATGCAGCCCAGAGTTCCAATGCTTGGAAAATAAAGACTCATAATTTTTGGCTATAAAGACTAGTGGGGGTTGGGTGGTGGAAGAAACTATTAGTTTCTCAGAAGAGTCTGTTTAAAGGGACAACACAGTCCTAGACCATATGCAACCCCACCCACTCTGGGAACCACCACCAGAGCAACAGCTAGAGGGATGCCAGTCACATATAGGAAGGGGGTGAAATCATTGGAAATGGGGTGAGTGCTGAGCAAGCCTCCAGCAGCCAGGCAGTGGCATTGTCCCTTCTATGACCCCTCTGTCATATACAGAGGCACAAAGTGGTGAAGCAGGTTGTCTTGTCATGGCGAATACCTAAGGTTCTGTTAAGGATTCAGCTTAACAGGTGTGCTAAGACAAGGAGTCAAAGCAACCACCTAATACGTAGAAACAAACAGAAAAGCTGCCAACTTGAAGGGAGAAGAAAACATGGCCCAAATGAAAGAGCAAAACAAAACCCCATAAAAAGAACTAAACAAAACAGAGATAGCCAACCTATCAGATGCAGAGCTTAAAACACTGGTGATGAAGATGCTCAGAGAACTTACTGATACAGCAAAAGCATAAGAAAAGAAATGAAAGCTACACTAACTAATATAAGGAAAAATCCACAGGGAATCAACAATAAAGGTAAGAAAGACAGGGTTCAAAGCAATGATTTGGAATATCAGGAATAAATAAACATTCTCAACTAGAACAGAATGAAGAAACAAGAAATAAAAATCAAAGAAAGAAAGAAGGAAAGAAAGAATAAAGAAAAAGAAAAAAAAAAAAATCAAGCGAGAATAAGAAGACTCCAGGACATCTCCAAAAGTGCCAACATCCAAATCATATGGATGCCAGAAGGAAAAGAGGAAATGCAATAAATTGGAAGCTTATTTGAAAAAGTAATGAAAAAAACTTCCCTAATTTGGCAAAAGATATAGATATACAAGTCCAGGGAGCACAGAGATTCTCAAACAAGTTGTATCCAAGGCCACACCAAGATTCATCATAATTAAAATGCCAAAGGTTAAAGATAAAGAGAGAATCTTAAAAGCAGCAAGAGAAAAGAAGAGTTACCTACAAAGGAGTTTTCATAAGACTATCAGCTGATTTCTCAAAAGAAACTTTGCAGGCAAGAAGGGTCTGGTAAGGAGTATTCAAAGTGATGAAAATCAAGAACCTACAACCAAGATTGCTCTATCCAGCAAAGCTATCATTTAGAGTGGAAGGCTCAATAGAGTGCTTCCCAGATAAGGTAAAACTAAAGGAGTTCATCATCACCAAACCATTATTATATGAAATGTTAAAGAGACTGGTTTAAGAAAAAGAAGATCAAAACTATGAACATTAAAGTGACAACAAACCTACAACTATTAATAACTGAATCTAAAAAATAAAAATAAAAGTAAAAACAAACTTAGCAAACAACCAGAGCAGGAACAGAATCATAGATATGGAGATCATATGGGGAGGGTTATCAGCAGAGGGGAATGGAGGAGAATGGGGAAGAAGGTACAGGGATTAAGGAGCATAACAGGTAGGTACAAAACAGACAGGGATATTAAGAAAAGTATAGGAAATGGAGAAGTCAAAGAACTTATGTGCACAAACCAATGACATGAACTAAGGGGGAATTTCTGGAGGGAAGGGGAGTACTGGCTGGAAGGGGACAAATGGGAAAAATTGGGATAACTGTAATAGCATAATCAATAAAACATACATAGAAAAAATAGGAGAAAGAAATAGTAGCATGATAAATTAAATATATTCATCTATTCATTAATTCAGCAGATATGTATTGTGTGTCCTGTATGTCAGGCATTCTAGTCTCATGTATGTAACTTATGTTTGCTGTAAACAACAGTTTTCCACTAAATAGTTTTGAATACATTAGTATCCATAAACTTCCTGGATGCTTATGGTTTTAATTTTACCTTTCAAATCTTGGCAAATATAAGTTTTAAATAAAACTATATTTAAGTTTAAAAATACACAATCATATCAATAGATGCAGAAAAGGCATTTGATAAGATCCAGCACCCATTTATGATAAAAACTCTCAGCAAGTGGGATTAGAGGAAACATAACTAAACATAATAAAGGCCATATATGACAAACTCACTGCCAGCATCATACTCAATGGACAAAAACTACAAGTGTTCCCCTTAAGATTGGAAAAAAGACAAGGATGTCAGCTTTAACCTCTTATTCAACATAATACTTGAAGTCCTAGCCACAGTAATCAGACAAGAAGAAAAAATAAAAAGCATGAAAATTGAAAATGAATAAGTAAAACTGTCTTCATTTGCAGATGACATGATAATGTACATAGAAAACCCCAGAGATTCCACCAAGAAACTACTAGAACTGATCTATGAGCTCAGTAATGTAGCAGGTCAAAAAATTGATTCAGAAGTCAGTTACATTTTATATGCTAATAACAAACTAAGAGAAAGGGAAATTTAAAATAATATATTCACAATTGCTTTAAAAAGAATAAAATACCTAGAAATAAGCCTAACAAAGGATATAAATTACCTATACCAGGAAAATTATAAAACACTGAAGAAATAAATTAATGAAGATACAAATAAGTAGAATCACATACTGTGATCAAGGATAGGAAGAATTAACATCATTAAAATATTCATAATACCCAAAGCAATCTATAGATTTAACACCATTCCTGTCAAGATTTCAGTGATATATTTCACAGAACTAAGACAAATATTTTAAACATTTACTTGGAACCACAAAAGGTTCAGCATGGCAACAGATCCTGAAAAACAACAAAATTGGAGGAATCACACTACCTAATATTGAACTATCTAAGGCAATAGTAATCCAAGCAACATGGCACTGGCATAAAAACAGACACATATAGATCAATGGAACAAAATAGAGAGCACAGAAATAAAGCCACACTTTTATAGTCAATTACTATTTGACAGAAAGCAAGCACATACAATGGGTTAAAGATAGTTTATTCAACAATGTTGTTGAGAAAATTGGACAGGTACCTGCGGAAAAGTAAAAGTAGACCACCTTCATACATTACACACATGAATAAATTAAAACTGAATCAAAGACTTAAATGTTAGACCCCAAACCATAAAAATCACAGAAGAAAACATAGGCAGCAAAATCTTGAACAGTGCTCATAGCAACTTTTAATTGAACATATTTCCACAAACAAGGGAAAGAAAAGTAAAAAAAAAAACCAAATGAGACTACATCAAACTAAAATGTTTTTGCACAACAAAGGAAATCATCAACAAAATAAGAAGACAATCCACAGAATGGGAGAGCATAATCACCAATACATCTGATAAGGGGTTAATATCCAAAATTTATAAAAAAACTTACAAAATTCAATACCAAAAATACAAACAACTCAATTTGAAAAATGGGCAAAGCATCTGAAAAGATGCCTCTCCAAAGAGGACATACAAATGACCAGTAGTCATATAAAATTATGCTTAACATCACTAATCATCAGAGAAATGCAAATTAAAACCACTATGAAATATCATTTTACACCTGTCACTGGTACAATTCCCAATCAGGGCACATAATCAGGTTGCAAGCTGTGTCTCTAGCCAGATCAGTAGCTGAAGGCAGATGAAAGACAACCCTACATTGATATTTCTCTCCCTTTCTTCCTTCCTCCCTGCCATTTTCTCTAAAAATAAGAAATATAATCTTTATAAAAAAATAAAGTTACACAGTCTGGTGTTTATCTATTTTTGACAATCCCAGAGGACAGTTTCCTGATATCTGTTGGTATGGGTTTTACTTTTATATTGAGTTGCCTAAAATTTTTCCTAAAGATAAAAGACATTTTTAATTTTTACCAATAACTTTGTTGATTTGGATACTTTGAGTATGTTGTCTATTTCTTTCCATTGGCTTTTAGTGGGTAGAGGCCAGGGGTGCTGCTAAACATCTTCCAATGCATAAGACAGCTCTAAAGAAAATAATTATTTGGCCAAAATGTCAACAGTACCAAGAAACTTCCTAAACCACTTGTGATACATTTTATTAGTCAGAGCACCTTCTCCATACACTGCACAATTTTATTTTTTCAGTTGCATTTTTACCTTTCTTGGGATGATAAAGCACAATACACTGAATATGTTACACATTTTCTTCCCACTTCAATATTAAAATGGCTACACAAAAATTCACCAATTTTGATGTTTTTTAAATGTATGATGATATGATAGCTGTCACAATGCAAATCAAACAAAATGGTTTTTTGTTTTTTTGTTTATTTCTGTTTTTGGTTTTACTGGAAAAAATATGGAATGCATTACAAATTTGCATGTCATTCTTGTGCAGGGGCCATGCTAATCTTTTCTGTATCATTCCAATTTTAGTATATGTGCTGCTGAAGCAAGCACCAAAATTATTATTTTTTAAGATTTTATTTATTATTTTTAGAGAGAGGAGAAGGGAGAGAGGCAGAAAGGGAGAGAGGCAGAAAGGGAGAGAGACATCAGTGTAAGGTTGCCTTTCACCTGCCTCCAGCCATGGACCTGGCTGAAGACCTGGCTTGCAACCTGGTTATGTGCCCTGGCTGGGGAATCCAACCAGCATATCTTTGGGTTTGCAGGCTGCTGCCTTATCCACTGTGCCACCAGCAAGGGCCCAAAATTGTTTTGAGTTAACTTAAAGACAACTAAGCACTACTGGAGCCATCATACAGAAAAAAATTAAACAAACATTTTGTCCATCCCAATACATTTAATCAAAGAGATTTTGATCCCCTGGAAATTATGTCTGCTTGCTTAATATTAGACTTTTCTGATATTACTTAGAAAAGGTCATATGACCCAGTTTCCATCCTCCCTATCTATGCACTCTCCTAAGGCAGCTCAGAGCTTTTCAAATGAAAGAGCATTTTTTGTATAAGAGTGGTAATGAGAATGCCAAGGGATATAATAAGAATTAGGGCTACTGTGTTTTTCATGATTGGGCTGAGCTAGAATGCAAATCTGATTTTAAAAAGAAGTTATAAATGGTTGCTGCACTTTATCAAATGCTTTTTCAGCATCTATTGATATGATCATATGGTTTTTATCTTTCAATTTGTTGATGTGGTGTATTACATTTATTAATTTACGAATGTTGTACCATCCTTGCATCCCTGGGATGAAGCCCACTTGATCATGGTGTATGATCTTTGTAATATACTGCTGAATCCGATTGGCCAATATTTGGTTGAGAATTTGAACATCTATGTTCATCAGAGATATTGGCATGTAGCTTTCTTTCTTAGTTGTATCTTGCCCTGGTTTTGGGATTAGAATAATATTGGCCTCATAGAAAGAGTTTGGGAGTCTTCCTGAAATTTTTGGTATAGTCTGAGGAGGATAGGAGTTAGTTCTTCTTTAAATGTTTGGTAAAATTCACCTGTGTAGCCATCTGGTCCAGGGCTTTTGTGCTTTGGGAGATTTTGGATTACTTCTTGAATTTCACTAGTTGTTATTGGCCTATTGAGGCTTTCTGCTTCTTCTGGGTTCAGTTTTGGTAGATTATATACTTCCAGAAATATGTCCATTTCATCCAGGTTGTCATATTTTTTGTCATAGAGTTGTTTGTAGTAATTTCTTACAATCTTTTGTATTTCTTCACCAAGGGCAAAGGAAATAAAAGAACAAATCAACAAATGGGACTATATCAAGTAGAAAAGTTTCTGTTCAGCTAAAGAAAATATCAGCAAAATTCAAAGTGAACCAACTGTATGGGAAAACATAATTGCCAATGATACCTCAGACAAGGGTCTGATCTCCAAAATATATAAAGAACTAATGTGACTCAACACCAGGGAGACAGACAGCCCAATTAAAAAATGGGCAAAGGACCTGAACAGACAACTCACTGAGGAAGATATACAAAGGGCCCAGAGGCATATGAAAGAATGCTCAACAT